>VZRF01003355.1:644162-936507 GCA_013396875.1 Vireo altiloquus | reverse complement strand
TTCCCTTCCCTTCCCTTTTTCTGTTAAGCAAGTGGAGGCTGGAATTAACAGTGTAAAATCTTAATGAGTAGATTGTGCTGAGCAGTGCGGTTCACCTCTATTATTCTCCCAGTCTCAGATGTTTACCAGCCAATCAGAGCATTCCTTAAAACCAGAGATTTATAGTGAAAAGTCAGCCCTAATTGAATTTCTTCATTAAGAACACCATCAAACAGATACAGAACACCTTAGACCACCTTGTTTAAATTAGATTCATTTTTCTGATTAATTATTAAAAGGAAAGTTTAAAAAATCATAAAATCTTAAGTGCTATTAAAAATTGATTAGGAATGCATTTTTTCATTGACCCAGTTTGTATTTTTTTAAATTTTTTTTGACAAAGCTAATACATTTGAGTAGCTGCCTCAGACAGAAGTTTGTAATCATTTGGTCATCAGTCAATTAATCACAGCTTCATAAATATTGATCTCAGATTACGTTTATTCTTCATTCTTGAAAGATAGTTTTCTATTAATTTAGGCTCACTCACATACATTGTGGTTTACACTGAAATTATTTTTAAAAGTTCTATTAAATTTTAATTTGAGCAGCCAGCCAACAGTGCAGCCCCTGCACATTGTGCCACCTTTTGGTAGATATGTCACCCCCTCCTGAAAGGTCCTGAGTGCCCATGGGTCATCCTGTAGGGCTTGCTGACTGGCATCTGTCACCCATAAACCTCTTCATGTGGAAGATACACACCACTCATCCCATCAGGAGTAATTTGTGACTAAGTGTGGATTTTTCTGAGAGGAACAAAGAGGGCTCTGATGTTTCTCTTCCCACCCTCAGTGGCCATGTCCTGATTCCTGGTAGGCCATCACAGATGGTGGTGTCTTCCTGATTGTCATACAGCACTTGGCTGCCCCTTGGCCTCTGCCAGATATCCCACAAGCCATGCGAGGGGTGTGTTTGTGGGTACATAGGTTGAGTGTCCTCAGCCCTGCTGCAGTCCCTGTCATGGAAGTCATACCTGACCTGGTGACCCATACTAGAATGTTGAGTGCTGGGAGTGCTCTTACAGAGCCTGCTACTGCCTCTCTTCTGCCTAGGAAAAATCCAGTACTTACTTTTGCAGAAGTTGTGTTTGTAAACAGAAATTCTAGGAATTTTTGAAGTGAGATGCTGCAAGGAAGAGGAAGCGTTCTTTGATCCCAAGCATTTGGAGGGATCACAGTCCTTCCTGTAGCATGTTCATTGCACCTGAATCAATACTGAAGCAATCCAAGCAATCTTTATTAACATTTCTGGTCCAGTTGCAGCTGATAATCTCCATTTAGACAATTAAATATCTTTTTGTGTGTGTGTGTCTGTGGTTATGCTTGATCTTGTAGTTTAAGAAGCAGAGATTTGGACATATTAGGAGTAAGAACATACATCTGAAGAGTGACCTGAAGCATTTCCCAGGCAGGATGCATCCTTTTCTACCCCATACTTTGTCTTTTACTATGAATGCTATATTTCATCCTGAGAACGACAAATTTCTTGGTTGGCTTCTGCGGTACATTTCGTTCTTTGTCCTATGCTCTGGTAAAAAAAGCATGTCAAAGTCAATGTTCCCTAAAATCTCACTTGACTGAGGACTTTGGAGGAATGGGATAATGTAGCAACTATTATCTTTTACAACTCTGAAAAATCCTATGATTCATCTTTAATGTCTGACATCCAAACTGGTTGCCTATTGTTGTCACTCCAAAACTCTTATTTATTCTGGCACAGCTCTTCTGAGAGGCTCTGAAATACAGCTTCAAATTATGAGCAGCAGAATGTCCTGGTGTGCTCTTCAGCATCAGTATGGAGTCATGCGGACCCCTGTTAGCATTCCTTATTTTTGCTGACGGAGAATGGATCATTTTTGTGACTGTCCATTTATCTAAAGTTGCAAAAAGCTGATGTAATTTCCAGAGTCCTATTCCCCAATCAAATATACTACTCATTGACCATAAAAAATGAAATCACACTGCAGCAAGTTATCAGACCCCTTCCTTTAAATCTCAGTCACACACAGTGCTTTTCTGCACTTTCAGAACTCAGCCTGTATCATGTCAGAAACATATGCAGAGGGCATTCAGGTAAACCATTTAAGATGTGAAGATTTAAGATATTTCCACCTCTGAGCTGTTTGCTCCTTCTGTTATCTGTTTGCTGCAGTTAGACTCGTTTTTTGCTTTCATTATGCATGGGCTATCAACTTGCTGGACATAATTTGTTTGTTTTGCATTATGGCAAATCTAGAACGGCATTGTCTGCTATGGCACAGTCATTTCCAGCAGAGAAATGTTGGCAAGGGTACGAAATGGGGGACATGTTGAATTGCTCCAGCTATAACCTTAAAAAATGCCTGTCTATTTTCTGTATTGTGTAATCAGAAGTGGATTCTGAGGCCAGTTGCAGCTAACATCTTCAAAGAGGAGGGATGCCAAGGAGATCCAATAAATATATTACACTCTGACCAGTTCTTTGCAATAGTGTGATGGCTAGAACCAGGTTGTCCAGGTTATCCAGTTTATTCAGTGGTTTCACAGATGCTGCTGTGAATTTGAGCAGTGTTTTAAGTTGTACCGAGTTCGGTAATCCTGGACAATCTTTCTTGGCAGAAAAGAAGAAAAAGAAAAGCTGCAATGCAATAGAGAGAGATGATTGTAACAGTGCCCCAACTCTTCCTGGCTTTTTGCTGCAGACACCTGCAAAATGGCCCAATTGGTGTTTTCCCACTGAAGTATTGTATCACTAATTCACTGCTCCACAACTTCAGCACTTCTGAGAATGAATCTGGTAGTTGAATATAAACTACTAGCTTATGAAATTGCATTTTTTTTTTAAATTCAATCTTTCCCTAAACATGCAGCGTTCTTTTAGTCCAGAATATGCAAAACTGTGCATTTTAATGAAATTGTTTGAACTTCAGAATAATGTAAGGGAAAAACAATGTATTTCCTGTGAGTATATGCAGTAGATACATCTGTTTCTTTCAATTTTGCATTAATTGGATTGAATTTATTAAATTCAGCTGATCTTTGAAAGCCTTTCTCGTTAAAAATGTAAAAAAGTTTAATTTTGCATTTTGTTAATAAATGTACAGTTATCCTTGGCTCAAAATCAGAGACCTCTGGAGTGAAGTGGCAACCAGGGTGTTGTACATGGCTCCTTGCAAGACTAGGCATTTGCCAGAAAGATATAAAAGATTCTGTTGATCCAAATCAGTCCCAGATCTTTCGTTCTTGATTTACCTCTGAAAACTGTAATCCCAGTTTCTCCATCTCTTCATTGCAAGAATGTTTAGCAAAGATGTTCAATATTCAAGTAATTTTTCTTGTCTGTCATGGCAATGAAAACAGAAAACAGAAATCTCCTACCCTGTTTTTAGAATTTGATGATAACTTGTCAGACATGACTTCAGAGACTTCAGAGTGCTCCTGGGACACCACAGTTCAGGTAAATGTAGACTTAGCCTGTAAAAACATAGTTAAGAAATAGACTGCTGTACAGATCTTAAATTGACAAGAGAAGAAGGAAGGGAAGTATGTAACATATATCCAGGAACTGCTGAAGTTTTATAAGCTTTCTGCTATCGTTTTTCAAATCTATCTGAAGGGAAGTTATGTTAGGAGGGAAACGGAGAAACAGAAGAGTAAAAAGAGAAGTAATTGGAATGAACAACCAATAGGTAGACAGAGGGGCCAATGAGAAATCTGCAAAGATACTGTGATGATGTTATCATTATCCATCAATTCTGGCTTGAACGATGGCTGCAGCTGTTCTTGCCAGCTTTGCTCCTTGGAGCTCGTCCCTGCACAGCTCCTCCCACACCTTTGTGCTCATGGGGGTGAAGGAAGAGGTGTCCTGGCAGCCATGAGAGGAGGCTCTCTCCGTGTGTGTGATCTTTTCAAGGAAGCCATAAAGAGTCCTTTGAAGGTAGTGCGAGGTCCACAGCTTCCATCTTGGCTGTCTGAAAAATGAGCAAGAAATTTTTTTAGATTCCTCTTCACTCAACAAAAAGATGGAGATATCTACATATGAGCAGATCTCACCAACCATGTCTGGGAGTCACTGCCAAGAAACAGAGCTTTCTAGGATACGATACATCACATCTTCAGACAAACATCCTAAATAAATTTGATAAATTGTATTCTACAAGTGCCTGGTTTTAATCCAGGGACTATAAAGGGATGCTAGAGTGAGTTGGCCAGACATCGTAAATTTGTCTTAGGGCTGACAAGGTGAATGCCACACTTTGGTATTAGAAAGCTGGGTGGAGAAACATCTGTGTTTCAATTTTACTGACAAAAAAATGGAAGTCTGACCCGCAACTAAAGATCTTGATTTCAGTTGCATTTCTGTAATCATATCTTCAGGGAAGTGGGTTTTAGACCCAGCTGTTTATTATCTGGGGGGACACTAAGGCAGACTTGCTTACAATTCTGTTTTCCTGAAAGCAGTCTTGCTTACTGACAAATCTATAAATGAACCATTTTGCCAGATGTACTGCACCAATAGATTTCTTTGTGAATCTTACTTACTACAAAACATGCTTTAAAAAGAACTGTACTCTGGCAATAAAATTTGTCTTTTGGGACTTTTTTGAGCATAAGTTTTGTTTTTTTTCATCTTATCAAGTATTTTCTAGTATTCAGAGAAAGAATTGTGGTAACTTTAAAGAGTATAATAAAGTTAGTTGATGAATACATGAATTTTTTGGAAGTGCTTGTAGTAAAGCTGGACTGCTGTATCATGTATGCTGAAATATATGGGTAATTAATTTGCTAAGTGCAGTGAGGAAAAATCAAGGACTATTTATGTCTGGCCTTGGTTTTGATTCACCTGTTAATGTTCATTTTAGGAAGTCAAGTAAGAACTTTGATCTTACCGTGTTCTGAGAGAAAAAAGTCCTAACTTTCATTGGAAATGAAGACTGAGGAGGCAGCCTCCTGTGTCTGTGCCTGCAAACCTCTGTGCTCAGAGCTGCTCCCAACTTCAGCGGGAATTTTGCCTAAGTACAAAGAAATGAACAGGAACTAAGAGTAGGAGCAGAGGCAATGTTGCAGTTTCACCTGAAAATTAGGCTTATAGGGGCTATGAAATGTTGTAGGTTTATTTTTGTTTGGTTGGTTGTGTGGTTTGCTTTTTTTTTACTGTAATAGGCTACAGGTATTTTAGATTCAAATTGTACACATTTAAGCTGAAAGGAGAACTGTACTTAATAACTGATAACTCAATAGCACATCTAAATGTCTTTTAAAAGACTTCAATTTACCTATTAAGGCCAAATAGAGTGTCTGTTAATTTGATAGAATATCCATGTTCCCTGAATTTAGGGCTATAAAAATTGTTCATCTGCTCAGTCACAGGCCATTTAATTTTGGATGCATCATTGCCAGTTGGTTACAGTAATTAGCATTCTCTGTATTGTAGCAGCTTCCCTGAAGCTATGCTAAGTAGGGTTACACTTCTGTATGGAAACATAAGCAGCCTTGTGCAAATGAGCCTGGCCACCCATCTTAGAGACAGAAGCCCTAGCTACAGCTTCTTGGCTCAGGGTGCCCTATATGCCCACCTGCAGATCTTATTTACTGGTTATTAATGACATGAAGTGTAGGCAGCTGTGAAAGGCACAGCATGGCAGCTTAAAGCCTCCTCTCCAAACTAGTCTCTCAGCCTTGTCATTTCTTTGAGTGATGTTTAATTTCTCTTTTTTTTTTTTTTTTAATCTTCCCCTTTTTACTCTCTTTTAATGAAGTTATTGGACAGAAATGAATTCTCCGGGTGTAAATTATATATATATATATATACACCTGTGAACTGAGGCATAACATTTTCCAACAGTTACTTGCCATGGGTCCTTAGATAAAAATGTTTTGATAAATCTCTGTTATTAGGAACATATGCTGCAGAAATTTTGGTTCAGTATGTTTTTCCATATCTCCTAATGCCTAAAATAGAAATAAATAAAATAGAAATAAAATAAAATAGAAATAAAATGTTTTTATTGTATTTTTAATGGAGACACCAACTGCCAGCACCGGATTATAAGTAGTCCTGGATTTGGTGTTTTGTAAAGGCTAGAATAAACAGTACAATAGCTAAAACCATAAACAAATTAAAAAGAAGATTTTTTTGCCAGTTGTTCTGCAGCCTATGTGGATTTTCTTGTTCTGTGTGAAATGTCTACGCTTTCTTTTGGTTTCCTGGGAAACAAATGAAGGGTGGTATGCTCTGCAAGACATACACTAAGAATAATTCTTCCCATTTAATCCACTCTGATTTTTACTTCTTAATATACTGGAAGGTAACTAATATTTAATACCATGAAATGTATCTGTGCATGTTTAATGATTCAATTAATCAGAGAGAAACCTTCTTTATAATTAAATATGGATAGGCTATAGTCTTTTCTTCTCATTGACTGATGCTACTGAGAATAAGGGATAAGAATAATTTTATACCATTATTCTGTGTGCCTTTTATTAGAACTCTGAACTGTTTGGGTGTAGAATCAACGTTAGAAGTATATTTGTTTTTAGAGTTAGGCATTCTGCAGTTTCTTTATTCCATAAAAGTCTAACAACATGAATTTAGATACCAATACTACAAAGATTGAGACGTATGTTTTAGCACAAGAGAAGTTCAACTAATGCTAATGCAATGACTCACATTAAGTTTAAAGACTGTGCTTGAGCTTTTGTAGGACCGTCTCTTTCAATTTCTGGAAGAGGCCTGATGTGAGTTTGGAAAAGATTGTATATGCTTGCTCTGTAATTCTTGATTTGATGGTGACTTGCAGCCACAGGTCATTTCCTTTTAAGGAGCCATTTTTTTAATCTGGTCATGTACCCCTCTTGATTTGATTACCTATAAAAAGGTTAAAAACCACTGTATAACTTATTCTTCTACAGTTCCATACAAAATTCTATAAATATAAGCTAAAAAAACCCCAACTGTTGTCAATGCAGTATGCAGATGGAGGGCATCTATTGGGAAGCTAGTAAAATAATGATGTACATACAGGGAGATTTAAATATGGAAATGGAGATTTCCTGCTTCTTGATTTTGTATAAATTGTTGAATATATTTGTTTAATGATTTATATAGAGCCTCAAGCCATAGCAACTAGGTGGTGTTTACAAAAGTTAAAGCCTATGTTACATGCACAGCCTACAATGCTCTTGGTTAAATGACCACTTCTGCTGCCAAGGGTACCATATGTTAATAGTCATGTTGTGAGACCACTTTTCAAGTTTGTCACTGCTCATATTTCACATTCATTTTTTCCAACATATGTACCTACCTTTTTAATAAGAATATATTTTTCATTATCATTTTAACAGGGAAATAGTTAGCAAAAAAATCAAATGCTGAAATTTTCTGATATAATTTTCCAAAGTAGACTAAGTTTACAATGCGTAGTAGGGTGCCTCGTCTGAAGAATGGTGGCTATACTATTTCTATAGAACTTCAGTCAAGAAAGACCCATTAATTTGTTTTGAGAGTGATCTTAAGCAAGAAAAATTAGTGTTTTGCTCAATTAGGGTCCAGGTGTCTGGTATATATAATTTAAAATGTTTCTGTTGAGCCTTTAGAAACTGTGGACAAAACCCTTGAATCCATAGAATATCACCGAGACTAGTTTTATTTCTTAGGGGCAGTAGCATGCTGTCTTCAGGTGTTCTTTAGGAAGGTGATATTCATTGAAAAGAAAACCAATAACCTTATCTGGAAAAATAATCCAGTGAGTATATAAGTAGGAACTGATGCCAGCTATCACGTTTGGAACACTTTTGTGCCTCCGTGTATCTGTTTTAGAGATCAGTTGTCAAGGATTAAAGCACCCCTTCATTGCTGATATTCCAATTTCTTTGACTGGAGTGAACAACTGAAATATTGTTCTGCCATTAGAGAGTGAAGGGCCGTTGATTGTGAGCAAATGTGCCCCAGGTGAGGAAGTGACAACTATATCTGTCCTGAAGGAAGTTCTTCTGTTGGTTTTTATATATACAGACTGCAGGATGATCTGCTGGGGAATTTTATCAACCTGTGTTTAGTGTAGGTGCAGAGTCAGCAGGTAGCAAAACCTCCAAATAAGGTGTGCAGGTCGCCTGCAAATGAATAACAGTGAAAGGTTTGGACCATGCCAAGTAGTCACACATTGGGAAGGAGTTTAAGTCAAGTTATTTTAAGAGAATTCACTATTTTAGAGTGTTTTAAGCAACATTATTTACAGTATGTTTGAAAGTTTTCCCTTTGTGAAGTCACCTTCAGTAGCTCTTCTGTGAATATGTATTATTGTGTGATTTTAAACTATGTTGGGCACCATCTAGGTTGCCAAAGAACTGATGCCTAAAATGGCTACCTAGAAGCAGAGACTAGGCAGGAATAAGGGAATAAAGGTAGGTATTTATTTGAAAGGCCTTCAAAGATACCCGCTGGGGGTCCAGAGGCTCCTCTGCCTCAGTGGATCCCAAGATGGATGACAGGTCATGAGTTCTTCACACTCTTATAAGTTTGGTCCATTTGCATATCAACATAAATTCACCAATTAAATTTTAGCTAATTATGTAATTTTCCCAAACTTTCCCCCCACCCAAGATGAAAGTTTACACATTTTGGGTCTAGGACAGTCTGGATGTCCTTGGACATCAAGCTGGAGAGACTTTATTATGTCTATCTTAGCATAAGAGAGCGGCAGCCCACAAGCTACAAGAAACTTCAGAGTTACATCAGGCAGTTCAGGATTAGAAAAAAATATAAAAGTTAAAACCTTAGACATCAACCACATCACACCACAGGGTGAGAAATGTGTGAAATGTTCCTTTGAAAAGTCAAGGTTCTCCTCTTAAAACTCCCATTTCTAGCATGGGCAGGTTGGAAAACAGTGCTTAAAACCCTAACATTTTTATGCACAAAAAAATTTTATCACTTTGAAATGAATTTTTTACATTTAACTTACAGACATTTGCAATCATGGTAGAAGTCCACTTTTGCTGAAAATTTTTTCAAAGGCAAATATGACATGACTGTTGCCTATCACATAGTTGTGCAAGTTAATACTGCCGTACATGTGACATAGGGTATACAAATACCTTTTGTTCATGAATGTGAAATGCAATGTGAAGAATAATCAAGCTAATTTCTTTCTGGGTACCAGCCTCAGGATACTCTTGCTCATTTTTAAAAAAAATGGAATTGTAGGTAATTGGGTACAGTGGAGAGAGAAAACCAGTGGAAATCCAATATTAGGTAACACTGACTATGAGATCCTTTGGGCTGTGGAAGAGTTTCAGAAAGACGCCTAACTACTAAGTTTCAGGGTCCTGCACTTGGGACCCTGAAATGCAATGCTACAGGACTGGGGGAAAGTGACTGGACAGCTCTCTGACAGAAAAAGGCACGGGGGCCCTGACTGACAACTTATAAACATGATCCAGCAGTGTGCCCCGGTGGCCACGGAGGCCAATGCCATCTTGACCTGTATCAGCAATAGTGTAGCCAGCAGGACCAGGGCAGTGATTGCTCCTCTGTACTTAGCACTGGTGAGGCTGCACCTTGAGCCCTGTGTTCAGTTCTGGGCTCCCCACTACAAATGAAACACTGAGGCACTGGAGAGTGTCCAGAGAAGGGCAATGGAACTGAAAAGTTGGTCTGGAGCACAAGTCTGATAAGGAGCAGCTGAGGCAGCTGGAGTCATTTAGCCTGGAGAAAAGGAGATTCAGGAGTGACTTTATCACTCTCTACAAGTACCTGAAAGTGTGGTGGGGGTTGTTCTCCTCTACCAGGTAACAAAGGACAGCTCAAGAGGAAACAGCCTCAAGTTGTGCCTTAGATTGGATATTTCTTCAGTTAAAGGGTCAACTATTGGAATGGGGTGCCCAGGGAAGTAGTTGAGTCACCTGAAGGTATTTAAAAGATGTGTAGATGTGGCACTTAGGGCCATGGTTTAGTGGTGCTCTCAGCAGTGCTGGGTTAATGGTTGGACTTGAAGATCTTAAAGGTCTTTTTGAACCTAAATGATTCAATGATTCTATGATTATAGTTTGGATCCAAGTACATCCTGCCCGAGCAGCAGTCTGGGATTCCTTATATTGAACTCAAGGCAATAATAGCAGCATAAAAACGTATGAGACTGCTGCATGCAGTGGCCTAGTGCTCCCAGTGTGTAGTTGAGACACAGTCAGAACATGTCCCTGGACTTTAATAATAGACATTGCTATTATGGGTAGTGATTTCTTGCTGTATGTTCTGGCTTAGGCAGTGTGAGGGCAAACAACCTGAGCATGCTTTTTTCTGTGGCTCCAACTCCCTTATGCCACTTGCTGTCTTTGCACATTGCTTTGTAAGGGGTTCTAAAGCATGGAAATTGAAATTGAAAACCCTTAAACTTTCTTGTGTACAATGTGAATTCCAGTGACTCTCAATTCTGGCATTTTCCTGACAGAAAAACTTCACACATATTTTGAACTTGATATTTCAGCCTTTGAATTTAGGTTTCATGTTTAATGATCTTTGTATGAAGGATTTTAATTCAGTGTTGGTTGTCACAGGGCTCCTCAAGCCTCTTTCTGGATGTGACTCTGTAGCCATGGTTTCCTAACCTTTGCTCCACCATAGAAGCACTGTTCTGTATACCAAAATAACAGCCCTGATTTGAGTTCATGGATTCTGCAAACTTGTGTTTGGGATGCTATAAATTCAGCTGTTTGGATCAGCCTTCTGTACCACTAGAAATTATTTTATTAATAACTTACCTAGGACCAGCCATTGTTTTTGTTGTGTCTCTCAGACAAAATAGTAAATTGACTCCACATTGTTCCACTCCCACATCTGTCATTTTTCATTTCTGAATTATGGTTGTATGAGTTGCACTCCTATGTTTCCTGTTTGGAAAGACTTATATTTCCATTCCTGTGGAATGTTATTAGTTTTGGCCCTCCAGTGAATGACATTTCCATCACTAGCTTCTCCCCTGCCTTTGACTCTACAAAAGTAAATTAGACTTGCCCCCTAGAGCTTTCTGAGACAGAGGTAATCTTCTCGTGTATTTCAAAGTGAGGTTCTTGTATCTGATGGAAGGCTTTAGTTGTGACAGCAAAACAAATAGTGAATAAATATGCTTTTAGGCTTGTAAGTGGATGTCAAGGGAAACAACTAAGAAGCAAAATCACCTGCAGTGGCACTGTCCCTTTCATTTTCAATGGGAGACAGGGAATCAGAGAAGGGAAAACTCTAGAAGCAGAAAAGAGAGCTGAGCATCTGTAAAGACCTGCATCTGTGTTAACAGCTTGCCAAGGAAACTGATGCCTGTACATTAATCTGAATTATCACAGTCAGTTTTCCTTTTGTAACCAGCTCAATCACAGCATCATGATCTCATTCTTGAACTGGAGGTGAACTGAGCACAGCATGGTGACAGCATTAGGAAACCTAGAGAAGGAGGGAATAAAATTTACCAATACTAGACAATACAGAAACAGAAAAGATGGTGAGACCTGACACAGCTTTCTTTTCACCTAGGCATTGACATCATAATCCTGTTTTCTTCAGTTGTCCGAGTTCTCTTTTTTCCAAACAAAAATCTCTGCATCTTTGGAGTGTCTCTATTATGTCAGTTTCCCCCTACAATTAATGCTTATTTTCCTCTTTATGTGAGGGTTTCTTTTAAAATCCTGTCACTAACTTTCTAACTTGTGAGTATCAACTCACAAATCCTATTTTCCTAGTCATGTGTCTGAATGATGTGTTATGTTCAGCAAATATAATCCCTTGGTGTGGGATAAACATCGTAACAGAGATTTAGAGCATTTTCACAGTCATCCAAAAGTTTGTGAGAGGACAGGGGAATATTTGACAGTGCAAATATTGAAGATATTAATTGTATTTTGGTTTTGTTTTTTCTTTTCAACCTTCTAAGGCTCAGTGATTGGTCCTGAGCTATATCCATATAAATGTAAGGAACAAAGCTTTTATTCTTCCAGGATGAGTATGTAGTTGTCTGCTACTTTCTTTCTGAGTAAAAGTGGTAAGCTAGCTATCCCCAAAGTAGCAACTGGATTTGTTGGACAGCTATGTTTTGTGTCTGAGCTTAGGTGCTTTAAGGCCCATTGCAGTGGGAAAAGTAACAGATCCCAGATTATTTCTTAGTGCAGGATAGAATTATTTGGGGTAGAAATGTGTGGGGTTTTTTTGTCTTTCTGCTTGTGTGGAGGTTCAGGTCTCCTTTCCTTAGGCAGGCACCTGGAAAACCTTGAGAAGTGGGCCCATGGAAATCTCTTGAGGTTCAAGTCCAAGTGCAAGGTGCTGCACCTGGCTCTGGGGCGATCCCCAGTATCAGCACAGGCTGGGGTATGAAGAGATGGAGAGCAGCCCTACCGAGAAGGACTTGGGGGTGCTGGAGGATGAGAGGCTGGACATGGTCTATCAGTGTTCACTCACAGCCCAGAGAGCCAAACATGTCCTGGGCTGCATCCAAAGCAGTGTGGGCAGCAGGGCCAGGGAGGGGATTCTGCTCCTCTGCTCTGGTGAGATCCCACCTGCAGTGCTGTACCCAGCTCTGGGGTCCCAGCACAGGAAGGACATGGACCTGTTGGAGTGAGTCCAGAGGAGGGCCACCAGCATGATTAGAGGGATGGAACAGCTCTCCTATGAGGAGAGGCTGAGAAAATTTGGATTGTTTAGCCTGGAAAAAGAAAGGCTTGGTGGCGACTTAATTGCAGCCTTCCAGTACTTGAAGGGAGCCTACAAGAAAGATGGAGAGGGACGATTTACAAGGTCATGTAGAGATAGGACAAGGGGGGACAGATTCAAACTGAAAGAGAGTAGGTTTAAATTAGATGTTAGGAAAATATTCTTTACTGTAAGGTGTTAATACAGTGGAACAGGTTCTCCAAAGAAACTGTGGTTGCCCTGTCCTTGGAGGTGTTTGAGGGCAGGCTGGATGGAGCTCTGAGCAACCTGATCTAATGAAAGGTATCCCTACCCATGGCAGTGGGGGTCAGAACTAGGTGATCTTTAAGATCTTTTACAACTCAGAGCATTCTATGATTCCATGACCCTCAACAGAAACTTTTCTGCATCAGGTCTGTAGTCACTGTGAAGTACCCAATCCCATGGTCTGGGAAGGTTTGAGAGGTATGTTCCCTTCCTCACAGAGCTGTTGGGTAACTCTTATCTGCGTATATACATATATTTGTTTTTTTGTTGGTGTCCTGCACTATTGTGTCATCTGACCTCCTCCTGCAGGGGTGAGCCGGCTTCTCAGCAGCATCTGCAGTTTGGGCTGGAGGCACATATTTCCTGCTGACATGAGCCAAGGGACTTTGGTAAGCATGGAAGGATACTTGCAAAAACCTACTTGCAGATTGAGCTAATAACACAGGTGGTTGGGATTTTGCAGAGATTTGGAGCTGGATTTTTAAGGGCACTTGGCACTCCTCATGCCTAGAGAGATTTTCCAAATCAACTTTGGAAGTAACAGAAACAGGCCATTTTTTTAACCTAACTTTGGCTGTCTAATCAGATGGCTGACTAGGCTTTCTCTGCAGACACAGGTGAGGACTTAAAAAGAACAATTGCTTGTCTCAAACACTGTTAAGGCCAGAGGAGGACTTTGCTATGAGATAAGCACAGAAGGGAGTGACAGGATGGTGCTGATTCCAGGCCTGGCACAGGTGAGATCTGGTTAGCACATCCTGGGTATTTCATCTGGATAAAAATTCCCACTGTGGCAAAATTTGTGAAGAAGCAACTGCTCATGCGCACATCACTGGTCAAAGAAAAATCACCCCAAGTTATGGGACAGATGGCATGTGTGACCACCAACAACCACTGAACTGTCCCCCCATCTCCCCACCCCTTCAAATATGCCTCTGTGGATACCTGGAACTTGGACTGACAGATAAGATACCACAGATAAGATAAAGGTGATACAATTGTCTGAGTGTTATCTCAAACCTAGAGCGAGGATAACAAAGCTTGGGGAGAAGAATGCATCACTGACAATGAACACAAAGAATGAGAATTTATGGGCCACAAGGAAAGTCAACTCTGTAACTGTGCTGAAATCAGCTCAGGCAGGGTAAAAGATAATTCCAGCAGGGGGAGACCACGATCACCAACTCCCAACCTATCTACCCAAGAAACCCCCCAACTCAAAAGAAAGACTGAACATGCGGACTGATCAGCATTAGAGTCAAGTAAATAATTTAACCATTGGTATGAGACACAACAAGCATGAATTCCTTTGTTTGCTAAAATGTATAAATAGTGAAAAGTTTTGAACAACCTTGGGAGCCCCCACCACTGAGAAGTCCAGGGTGAAAAAGAACCCTGGATCCACGTGTGGTGGCTATCTTCTGCTTAACCAGTCTGTCTCTCCCTCTCTGTCTCTTTTCTTTTCTTTTTCTATCTCTCTACCTCACGTTCCTGGTTAAATTCAATCCATACTATAGACTTTGGCCCATGATCTTGTTTGTGGCTTCATTCAGGCAGAGGCATCTCTCACTAACTGTATCTTAACAAGAGACAAGAACTTACAGATTTCATCCCAAGCAAAAATAGCTTGGATTAGACCAGTCTCTCATATCCCACTGGGTGACAAAAGTAAGAGAAGGTTAATTTGCAAAAACCACACTTGTGTTATTATTGTCAAGACAAAACCATGGAATTGTGCCATTTGGAGATTAGGGAAGGCTAAACTTGTTAAAATACGTTTTCTACCAGATAGTGTTTTTTTGTGGCCGTTGACTCTGGCCTCCTATCCTACTCCTTTTGCTTATCAACCAAAATACTTACTGCCATGCCTAATATCAATGAGTACTTCTAGTTGAAGGAAGATGCAAATACATTTTCTGGGTTTTTTGTTTGGATTCACAAAACTATTTCAGCCATAAACCAAACACATTTTTTTAAGCTAGCATATATTCGAGTTACATTTTGTGAAAACTCATTTTTTCTTTTATTTCACAATGACATATTATATCAAACTTTATTTATTTTTAGGTGATTGAACTAGCAAATAAAGCATGAATGTTTTGCAGAGATCTGTAACCCAATTATAAACTACTTTTTTGAACTGCTTACAGTAGCTTTGCAGGATGATAACTGTTTTTAATGTGTTTTTGGAGGTCTCACTACCCTGAAAAAAAATCCAATGCATTTATTTCAAATATGAGCAAATTGTGTTTGTACTACATCTGTGCTGGTAAATAGCGTTGGAAACCTTTCTGCCCATGGTTCTGGTCCGTGATGAGTTATGCTTTCTTAAACTGCTTTGGGGGATGATATGGGACTTTATGAAGGGCACCTCCAATTCCCAGCAGGCAGCTTGGATATGAAGGCCACCTTGTTGCAGTGAATAGTAGGGTTTGGGTTTAAAGAGTGTCATCTGGGCTGTGTGATGCAGGTTGCACACAGTGCAGGGGAGTATCTGATTTACTGATGGACCTGTGGCTTTGGAGCAGAAGAAAACAGAAAAGGAAAACCTCGCTAAAATGATATTCTTTCTTGTAAGAACACAGAGGAATACACAGATGAATCTGGTGGTAAGGTTATACACTCAACTCAGCCACAGTGATGGCAACCAGGCTTCCGACTCATTCTGTGGTAATAAGTGGGATTTATTTGTTAATTTTTACTGCTGTGTCCTATTACAGGTGACAAAATACAAAGAGTCATTTTAGAAACCTAGATCCCAAGCTGCACTACATGAAAACTTCTCCTAATGGTGAGTGCCTTGGACTCCATAAGCCCCTTCTTTATGAAGTTTGTGTTCTCAGTTTCAGTGGTTTTGTGAGAGGACATTGTTCATATCTGTCTGAATGGGCTTTGGCTGTGATTCCTTCTTTATCTTACATTCACATGGAATATTCTCTACACTGTTTAATCTTGGCCCATTAGTTTCAATATGTATTTGATTTTCTTTTCATTTTCTCCTAATTTTAAATTTTCCAGTGTCTTCAGTTAAGCTCCACATGGCTGGCAGATTTAAAGAATGATCTCATTCATGTGCCAGACAGACAGGGTCTCTCACCAGCCCACCCAGTCTAAGTAATGACTTCTACTTTCAGACAACAAATCGAACTCTTTACCTTGCTACTGTTCATATCCTTCAAGAGCAGTCATTGAGCTAAAAATGTTCTTACTACTTCTAAGTGGCTTTAAGAAAGCAGGCAAAGGAAGTGAAAACAGATTTTGTAGAATTAAATAACCCTACCCGTATTTGCATACACACATATAGGTAGGTAAGTAAGAGAATAGTACTTTTAAATTAACAAGCTTGTTATTGTTCATCATATAAAGAAAAAATGTGGGTTAGTGGGGAGTAGGAAGGGAGGAATGAGGTAGTGACTACATCTCCTGCTTGGATCAACTCCTGTCTCGGTGTCTCCCATGCCTGCGCCCCCTGAGCCTGGAGCAGCTCTCTTCTGATCTGTTAACTTGCCACAGTCATTTTCACTCTGCTTGCATAATGGTTTCTTGTTACACAAATCTGCTCTGTCCAAAATACATTAGATTAGGAAATGTGTGAGTCTCTTCGGTGGATGGTATATTCTGAACTCATTCAGGCAGCAGAGATGACATTTTTAGTTTGAATGCTGGTTTAGTACCAAAGGTCTTCCATCTTGAGCACAACCTGTAAAATCCATGATCTTATGCATTTGAATGGAAATAGTCCTCTAGTAAGAAAAGAAAGTAAAAGGAAATCTTGTTTTGGTGTTACTTAGAATTAAAATGGTAAGTAGCTCTTTGACCTACTTTGTCTGTTTTGAAAATGCAACCTCTGGCTCGTGACTGGTGCACACAGATTTTTTCTTTCTTTAGAGAAGACTATTTTTAATGTTTTAGAAATCTATCAAAACATGGGACTTGTTTTGAGCTCTGTGGTGCTGGTGTTCCTCTTATTTCTGTTTGAATGAAATCAGAAGAAAGGCCTTGGGTTCTGCGGTACAAATCGAGTTTGAAACTGAAGGACAAAATGATATATTAGGTCTTTGATCTTATACATATGTCTTCCAACCACCTTTTCCCTTTATTTCATTATTTGTTTTAAAGTCATGCTTTTTTTTCTTGGAAAGTTTGCTGAGCCAGTTGCATGCCTTTCACAGTGATGGGCATTTACTTCCCAATTAGTCCCACTGAGCCAGCAGGACTCATCACCATGAGAGCCCTCATCACCATGAAAAAACCCCAACCACCCAACACAAAACAATGAGATCACAATCTGGCCCTCTGCAATTAGCTCAACACTGTCAGGGTTTCACTTTCCTGCTTAAATCCTGTAATGAGCAGCCATCAGAAGAGGAGGTAAATAAAGCTGTCATGCATATTGACAGTAATACAATATCACTGCTCATTTTTTCCCCCAAAGTTAGAACTGCAGAAATAGTGTGGCATACGATGTTCTCCCTTCTCCGGCAAAACACACACCAGCTGCAGTCTTTTAAAGTCTCCTATCATTTTGTTAGCACAACGACTGCCTACGTGAGCAAAAAAACATGGAAACTGCATCCTACCACAGTTGACAAGATTTTTTATTTTCATGATTACTTCTCTGCCTTTTTTTATTTTGCCTGCAGGCAAAGGTTGGCATACATGTCAAGAGAACATTCTCCAGCTGGGGCCTGCAGTATAGAGAATTGTATACTCCAGAGGGCTCATGGGACCTTAGGCAGATTATTATGGTAATATTGGAGACTGCTGTCCTTTCCCTCCCACAGCTGGGCCGCCTCTCTCATTGTAAGTATTGAAGCAATATGTTTTGCAAATTATACATTGGGAACAACAGGGACCTGGGAAAGTGAGGGAGAAAGAGAAACATGGCAAAATGTTGCCTTTAATATGATATTTTTCTTGTTCATCAAGCAAAAATAAATTAGAGCTTTAATTTTTTTTAATTAAATGAGGATCATATATTGGGAAAAAAACAGCTATAATAGTAAAAAGTTAATATTGATTTTATTGAGTGAGAGTTTTAAGAAAATATTGTTTATTATAGGGAAATTTCACACAGTAACCTGATGCAAGAGTACTGGAGTAAGATTACATAATAGCTTTTATTAGAGATTTCAGAAATCCTTTTGAGTCCAATGAAGCTGGATTAACAAAAACTACACAAAAAAATATCATTTTAATTAGTGCTAATGTGATCTCGTCATGGTCCAGCTGTTTCACACAGGATGAAAATCTGTGTTGCTTTATTAGCAATTCACCCTCCAAAATAATGTCACTTCTGATTTTTAACATTTCTTATTGATGTATATTTTAATAAAATAGCCAAATGATTTGGTGGCTACTGTCATAAAGAAACTGAGGGGTTCTTGACATGCTTGTTTTTAAATAAAAAAGAGTTTAAAGCATTACTGGCAGATAAAGAAATATTTCATTTTTTTTGACCTTTTTCCAAAACATTACTATAAAAATCAGATTAAAGATTTTATGGTTGCATTTTAAAGCTGATTTTAAATTTATAAAACTAATAAGAAAAGTGAATATTGCTAAGTTGGTAACAAGTTGAAATTATGTCTTAGATGGACCAGATACTTTTCCTTAAAGACTTGGTTTTGTCTCTTTTTTGAGTAAACATGGGCTTCAAATCACAGTCTTTAACCAATATTCCACTATGCTGTTAGCCAACAGTAACTTTAAATTTAGATCTCTGTTCATTTTTGACAGGACTATTTCACAACTCAATTCCATTTGGAACTAACTTCAATTTTAATCTAAATTATTTTCAAGTTACTGAAACTTACTACTTCATTTATATATGAGGCTGTATATGTTGCTTTATACACCTACCTGAATTCTACATTAAAAATAATCGAATGTAGAAAACCTCAGTACTCACAGGTCAATTTTCTTCTCCATTATTTTTATATGCTCTAGTACTGTGGCGACCCCTTGCATATATCATTGTAGAAAAGTCATTTATATTTTAATAACTTTATTCCTTTTCCCTATGTTACTTAAAATATTTCTTTATACACTGTTGGTGATAATATATTTATCAACTCTCCAATTTACCTTAGACTTTGCTAATGTATACCAGGATTATGACCACTTCTTGTTTTTTTTTCTTAAACATTGTACGATTTCTTTTCTTAGATAGTGATTTTCTATTAAATACTTTGTACATGGAAACAGTTTGCAATCTAGTGGCAATTATCATAAATTAAAGTGGGATTAATCTATGCCAGTGGTGGATTTTTAACTATAATTTTCAATTATTATAATAATAGAAGAGGTTACTATAGAAAACAATGCAAGGACCGTATTGCACTGTATTGGTGCCCTGCGCTGCACTGTATTGGTTGCTTGCCTTGTAGAGTCTTAAAAAGTCCCTGATGATACCATGACAGCATTTCTCTTTCTCTCCTCTGTAGTATAAAACAGCATTAGCAAAGCTACCCTTCGCAAAGGGGGAAGAGTCCCCAAATAACAATGAGTTGGTTCCACATGTCTCTGGGAACCAGACACTTGGTACTCCTGAGCTTACACAAAGACTTGTATTTCACAACATTTGATGCAAAGTTATATGCACTAGGATGAGGTGAAAAGGAAATTCTAAAAGTAAAGGTTGTTGTTTTGTGGGGTAGAGAAGCCAGTGCACTGACGCATTTTCTCCTTGATTATTTTGAAAGTTAGAGGACTCCTAAACCTGAGCTACCTTCCACAGCTCCTTCTTCTTGCTACCCGGCGTTCCTCCTTCCAGCTAGAACATATTGACTCCCACTTTTCTGGATTATGGTAATTCAGTGTTCGAGGTATATTGCTCCTGAAAATTGCAGCCTTCTCCTTTTTCCTCATTATCTTTGTATTGGGTAATTTTGTCCAATATGCTTGAGGTTTCTCAGCTGTTTTCAACAGCTGTTCTTTCTTTCAGCATTGTTAATGACAGACTGCGTTTTGCAACCCAGTGTGCACAGTTTGCCTAACACCTTCCTCACACCTTCCTAACAGAATTTTTTCACATTTGTCTCTTGTGACTAAAGTACGACATTTATAAAGACAATCCAACCTATCTGGCTTATTCCTATCTTGTCTATGGTGAAAATTCCCATTGAAATGAAGAATTGAATAAATTCTACTTTTCTCCATTGGAACTTGTATCTAAGGCTAGATCTCCACTGCCTGTGCATATTCATTAGATAGAATACAAAGGACTTTGATATTGTCAAGAGTTGCTCTAAAAAGGCAAAATGAAAATGATTACTTTCAGGATAATAAACTGCATTGGGGAGTGAAGGAAATTCTGCATATTTCAGCAGATCCCATGATTTAAACATATTGAGAAATTAATTGGTGTGTAACTTTCTTTTGTCAAAGAGTCGAGATTTAACCAATATAAAATGAGAAATCCCTCTACATAATACCAAAGTTCTGATTTGTATTTTCATCCAGGATTTAAGTAGTGAAACCCTGACTCTCTTTAGGTGAACAGGATTTTACTTTCATGTATTTGCCTCAAAGGCAAGGCTTGGTGAATCCTCTGGAGAATTTCACTATGCAGTGATGGATACACATGCTTTTCTGCTTGTGGTGTCCAGTGCATGTTGAGTATTTGTTGCAACTACCTTCTCCCTTGAATCCTCTTGTCTTTATTGGCAACGAGGCCCTGGCCAGTGGGATATGATAGGGAAGACTCATCATAATACACTATAGCTTGCCCATGTAGTGTAGGGTGGGTGTTCCAACAGATGTGTCAGACATTGTCCTAAAAATGGGTGACATGTCAAGAAGTTTCAGTGTTGTTGTCACATGTTTGAGCAGCAGTCTTCTTGCATACCTGAACACAGGTAAGTCTTCTTTCAGTAGTGTTTCTTTACAATAGAAGGATGCTTTAGCCTCCATTCTTCTATTTTCTTCTATGAATGCAAATAACATGCTGAGATTGGTTTTGTCCTGTACTTGTTTCCTTACATTCTCCAGGTTTGGGTGGGGAATACATGATTTTTTTTTTTTTTTACTGTGATATTTTTATTGTTATTCATCTGAAGAACTGCAGAACAACTCTGTGTCTCCAATCTTTTAATCTTATATGAAATTAGAGGAATCTAGTTTATTAGCATGTGAGAAGCTAAGGAGGTACACAAAAGATTCAACAGCAGATGTTTAGATGTCATAATCATCATCAAAATGTGAATGGACACTGTCTCTAACTCTTGTGAGCCCTCTGTATTGCATTCATCAGTTCATTAAGAACACACAGGAGCCAATGTATAATGGACAGTTAGGGCAGAACCAGTTCTGAAACAGGATTATCTTTCCTGTCCATGTCAGCTTTGTGATAAATTTATTTTTATTTCAGTTTCCAAATTCTCTTCGACTCAGGGAAAGACAATGGAGTACTTGAAACCCTCTTTCCCACAGACAGTTTTTATTAGGATGTTAGTAAGCTTTCACGGTGAGAAACGCCTTCCATTGTCACGTGCACTTTTCCTCTGAAATCTGCTTCTTTAGTTCTTAAGTTTTGTGAAGGTCATTCTGAGAAAACTTGGGTCACTTTCTTTTGAAAAGATTTAAAGCCCTAATAATTTAGAACAATGATATTCAGTTGGAGTTCCTCTTTCTTGTATTTGAAGGTGAGTTATTGGGATAATCCAAAGTATGTTGTGTGTATAAATTTATTAGCAGAATTTCTTACATATTTAGGGATTTTGTGATGAAATTTCCAGCTATTTTTACATGCACCTTTTTTTTCAGACAGAAAGGATGGGTAGGGTTCATCTCATCTGATTTTAGGGGGGAAAAACAAGATGAAAATCTTTTTCAGGATTTTAAGAAATCTTAATTCAGAAAAAGAAAAAACTAAAAAGCAACTTGAACCCTTTTAATGGGTGTTGCTTCTGGTAGAGTGTATCTTCAATTGTATTGACTTCCAGTTCCCAATAAAAGGGTTGATCATATTTCTATTTCTTTGTGATGATTGCTTCATTAATTATATTTAAAATATAGGTCTGCAAGCTCTTGTTACCCTTTTATGCTTTGAAAGTGGGTACTAGTAGCCTGTCTTCTTCAACCAATAGTCTATAATAAGGATTTCATCAACAAATAAGAAGACCTACTAAATTAAACATGAAAGTGCTGATGTAGGTAATGTGCTTAAAATTTTTTTGTGTATAGATTGGAACCTCCACTTGAATACATATGAGGGATTTTCACTATGGTAGAAAGTCTGGAAACTGCTGCTGTAGAAAACCACATTCTCTAGATATTAATCTTTAAACTAAAGACAGGCCCATCTGTGTGCACCGCTAAATTGGAATTGGGAGATATAACTCAATAGTAGGCCTCATGATACTCCTCCAAAGTGTAAATTTCACTTGTTTCCACATTATGGAAACAACATTTTGAACATTAAAGGAAAAAAGTGCTTTGTTCTCTTACAAGTCAAAACTTCACAGGTACTAAATAAAATAAAAGTCAAAATACTAAGTTTGAAGAGCTTAAGAACTTTAAAATTCCAGCTGTAGTATTCTTAATAATATTTAGGGTGAAATACATTATAATTCTAATACATTTGTCTGTATGAAGATACTTAAAGTTACATTTGTAGAGAAATAGTCACTTACTATAGTGAGTAATTTTATTTACAGTAAGTGCATAGTCACTTACTAGAAATCTCAAATTCCCGGACAAAGAAAATATAATTTCCCAAGGACAGTTCATGTCCGTTGCCTTTGACATTTACCTTAGTAAGGAATGAATATCCTTTGAAGATACTTGTATTTCTCCACTGATAACAGATCAGAGCCTGGAAAAGCAGCTTAGACTAAATGATGCTTTAGGTGAAATTAAGTCTAGTCTGTTGCTGTGGGCTCAAGTTGGTTGTCCATACATATATGTCTTTGGCCATTTTAAGTGCTCGAAAGTATCTCATACCTGTACATGGGCCTGGCAGATATGATACAGGAGTTATGGGAGACTGGTGACCCTCTGTAGTAGTGGCAGAAGTGCAGGTGAAGTGCCCAGGGGCATCTCAATTGTCTTCAGGTGCCTACGGAGGGTAACTGAATCAAACTAAAAGGATCATCTCAATTTTGATAATGTAAACTGATGACTGGCCATTCCATGAAGTCCTGAACAAACAGAGGTACTTTCTGAGATTCTGAAAGTGCCAGTAATGTTGCTCACTGGTTCTTCAAGTTACTCTTTCCTGGCATGCAATAAACCAGATTATATATTTAGGATGCCTATAAATAATTCTAAATGTGATACTAAGTACCACCCTGTATTCCCTATCATCCCAAGATTGTGCCAGCAGCAGTGATTCCAATGTCTGCATGCAATCTTGTGGGCAATGCCTCTTACCCGACAACTGGCAACCTAACCAACTCAACAGTATGGTATAACAACACTACAACACCTCTGTAAGGCTGTGGAGCATGTTGGAGTAAGCACTTGTTTAGAACCCAAAATCTATCCAAGAACAGATCATGTTAAATATTCTTACACGATCTTTTACACAATTTTACTGATGCTGGATCTGATTTAATGAGGCTTCATAAGCAATGCTGAACATTAACTTTTTCTGGAAAAATCTGAAACTGCTTCCTGTCAGTCTATCTTTTAGCTGCAGAAGAAAGTGAATTCTTGTTTCCTGCTTCTGAGGCTTGGAGGTCTTGGAGGCAAGCTGGAAAGCAACTTTCACAATGTATCAGCCAGCAATATTCCAGAAATCACGAACAGAGACACATGATCTTTATCATGGATAATGAGGGAATCTTCATGCTGTGTGGAGTCAAGGTCCTTCTACTGCTAGCTAGCAGGTTGTTTTGCAGGACCTTATGTTTGGTCAGTGTCAGAAATAGTCGCCCTATTCAGCTTTGTTCACCTATCATTACTCTGAGGGTGTATTTAAACATGTCTGTGTTTAAATTTGCAGCTTTAATGTTACATTCATGTTGCATTTCATTATAGGTGCAGCACTAACTGAGGAAACAGAAAGGAAACTGTGAAGAGGCTATGCTTCTTGGTAGCAGCCTAGGAATTAAGATGACAGCATTAATTATTTACACTGTAAAACATCTTCATTGGCAGGTGGTGGTGTGAGGAAAGGGGGGAGGTCAAAAAACACATCCACTTATACTCCTATGGTGAAAAAGCAGAAGAAATAAGGAGCAAGCAGTTAACCATTGCATGTATTTGAAATCAAGGAATGGAACTGCAAATTGGTTACTGCAGTTTGCTTGTCCCATGCATGAGAAAGTATTGTGATCTTAAATCTAAAATGATTGTGTTTGAGGACAACTTTTAAGACAAAATACAAAGACCTAATAAGGACCTCCAGGGAACAGCTTAGTGTTTAATAGATAGAAAAGACAAGACATCACTGGAAGTGACTGGGCTTCCACAGATTACCTTCATCCTTTGAACACAGACTGCCATAATCTTTCAAGCAAGATGGAACAATGCCACGAAGAGGAATGCCTCAAAGTGTCCTGTGAAATAATGGTGAAAATACATACATATAATACACTCCATCTGTTATTGCAGCTTTTGTTTATCTGCTTGGAAGAGAGCCTCCGCTTTGTGTGACTTAAAAATGAGAGGGTGAAAAGATATTTTTAAGATATTTGAATACATCCTTGGTAAATAAATAGATGGAAAATGTCATCTAGATAGAGATAATAAAAATGTAGGCTGTCAATGCTGATGCAAACATTGCATTGCAGGGGAAGAATTATAATGTTATAAGTTGTTTGGGAATAACATCTAATTTAAGGAATAACCATGAAGAATAGAAATACTTTAGAATACTATTATTTGCTCTTTGTATCACAATAGTGTCTCGTGGTTCCAACTGGAAGGCAACATGTCATACCAGATGTTAAATAATACAGGCAAAAGATAATCTCTTCCCAGAAAACTTAGATTTCAAGCAGACAGGCTAGAAATTGGTGGGAAGACAGGCTGCAGCTTGTCTGGGGTCACACAGCAGCAATTCCTTCATTGTTGGTCCAGTCAAGCATTCATAAAATTATGTTACCAGCAAGTTGAACATATCTGAGTTGTCCCAGTCTCAGCATTGTGTGAAACGACCTCTAAACAGCTTTTGTCCTGAAAAAGTGATATTCTTTTCCTTAATGATAGAGGAGCTGACTGTTGAATTATCTAGTAGTTATTTTCATAGAGTCATAGAACAGCTTGGGTTGGAAGGGACATTTAAGGACCATCTACTGCAAACTCCCTGTCACTGTCATCCTTGTCCCCTGGCAAGGATGTCTTTGACTAGATCAGGTTGCTCAAAGCCCCACCAACTTGGCCTTGAACACTTCCAGTAACAGGCCATGTACAATTTTTTTTGACAATCTGTTCCAGAGTCTCACCACTGTCATCCTAAAAAATTTCTTCTACCTTCTTTCAATTTAAAACTGTTGCTTGTCCTGTTACAACAGACCTTGGTAAAAAGTCCTTCTCTATATTTTATAAGCCCCTTTAAGTTTGGAAAGGCCTTAATAAGGTCTTTCTGGAGCCTTCTCTTCTTCAGGGTGAACAACCCCAACTACTTCAGACTGTCTTCATAGGAGAGGTGCTCCAGCCCTTTGATACTTTTTGTGGCCCTGGGCTCTATTTGGGCTGAGACCTGCGCAAATAGATCCATGTGTGTCTTGTGCTGGAAACCCCAAGTTTTCATGCAGCTCTCCAGTTGAGGTCTCACAAGGGTGGAGAAGAGGGGCAGAATCACCTCCCTTGACCCACTGGCTACGCTACTTTTGATGCATCCCAGGATCCATTTGTCTTTCTGAACTGCAAGTGCACATTGCTGACTCATGTCAAGCTTCTGCCTCTTCAGAGAGTGATCCATAGCACTCTAAGCCAGGTCTTTGTGTTGGATGTCCACATCAAGGTGCTGGCAGCAGTGTTTTGTCTGAGAATACACCAGAAGTTGCCTTCAGTGTCAGACAGAGCCAGCTCCAGCTGGAGGGACATGTGTTGCTGACCAAATCTGAGCTAATCGATTGATGGTGCCTCTGTGATAACATATTTAAGAAAGGGTAAAAAATGGCTGCAGAACAGCAACTGTGAGAGAGGTGTAAGAAAATGTGAAAACAATTCTGCAGACACCAAGGTCTTTGAAGGATTAGGGGAAGGAGGTTCTCCATGGTGGGGCAGATATCCACTGCAGCCCACAGAGTGGGCCATGGTGGACCAGATACCAAACTGCAGCATATGAAGACCCTGGGCCAAAGCAATCTCTTGATAGGAACTGCACCTCATGGAGAAGAGCTCAGACTGGAACAGGTTTTCTGGCAGGACCTGTGCCCTGTTGGGGGGAACCCACAGTGGAGCAGCATGTTCTTGAAGTACTGTACCTCATGGAAAGCACTCTTTCTGGAGCAGTCCTTTAAGTGCTGTAGCCTAAAGGAAGGACCCAAGCTGGAGCAGAGGAACAGAGTGTGGAAGGGGCAGAAAAGATCACAATCCCTCTTCCCCATCACCCTGTACTACTTGGAGTGGGTGGAGTTGGGAATGAAGGAGAAAACTTAAGCCTGGGAAGAAGGAGAAGGAACAAGGTGGATTTTCTTTTTAATCTTCTAACTCAATTTTTACTTTAATTTTCCCCAATTGAATCCATTCCCTAATTGAATGCCTATTATGGTGGTTTGTAAGTGATTTCCCTGTCTTTATCTCAATCCATGAAGTTCCCATCCTATTTTCTCACCCAATATGTTGAGGAGGGGTATGAAGAGAACCTGTGTGGATGTTTCTCAGCTGACCAAGGTAAACTTACTACAATATTGAATACATCACTGCAGTTAGAACAGGAAATCAAATCCCCTTTTTATGACGTCCATCTCTCCATCCTATGTAGTACTCAGGTGGTATGTAAAATCCAGTATTATAAGGTGGTTCTAATTTATTAATGAGCTCACCTGAGACATGAAAAAATAGCTAAATAAATTTCTTTTAAAAATATTTTGAAAACTCTTCCCCTTTGTGCACAATTGGAACTATATTTGTTCATGCACACATACGTATGAATTTAACCTATGTCCTTATCAACCTCAACTATGAATGTGCATCCTCATCTGCAGACACACCTACAAAGAAGTCTTCCCAGTTCACATAGAAGTTAACACTCATGCAGGGTTAACCAGAAGAAGTGAAGCATTTTCTTGCTTAAAGAAAAGCTTAGCTCACAAGGTTTCTGGACATTGTTTGCTCAGCTTGAGTTATATTGGCCTCTTGTCCATTTCAATAGGCTTCTATTCCATAGAAACTACTGCTGGTACAACAAACTGTATAGTTCATAGATCCTGTAACAATCTATAAATGCCTTGTTTTCTAAGAAAGAAAGAAGTAGCCTTAATTAATTTTTGGTTTTTTGCCAGTCGTACTGTTTGTGCACAATTATCTATATAGAGGACATTTCAAAATAATTTGTCCATGGCATAAACCAGTTTCTAACTGGAAGAGTAATAAATAACTTTTCCATTTTATCATCCCTGTATAAAATGGTATCATATTGTCTCATTTTGCAAATGAGAATTAATGGCCCATTACTCACAGTCATTCTTATAGTCACACACTGCCTATCTTTAGAGATGAGTGAGCTCTTAAGAGAAAAGTTTTATGTCTTATTCACTCCCCTGGGAACTGGAAGGCCACTTTTTCCCTTTCTGTGGCAGGAGATCCTCCATTCATTCCAGTTCTCTTTCTCTTCCATTCCAGTGATGTTGTGCAGATTGAGATGCTTGTGCTCTTAGTTTTATCAGGTCAAAAACGTCTTCACCAGTAAACTGAACAGGCCCAAATTACAGACTCAAACTCTGGCATACACTACACCGTGTAATTAGTCATTGATTGATACACATAATTTTGAAGCTGTGCAAGCTAGTCCTCTACAAACTAGCCCTCTGCCAGACGATGACGGAGTGTTGTTCAGGAGACAGACTTAGACAAGAATGGTTCCTAGCAGATGTTTTGGAAGGAAGAAAAGGTTGAGTTTTAGAATACAGGTACCCATTCTACTCTGCCTTTTCAATCATGGCCTTGATTTTCTAGTGTAAGTATAACCCTAGACAATTCTACTCTCCAGTGCTAGTCTGAGGTTATGAATGAAATATTCCAACCCTCTGATACCATGCCTCAATAGGGAAACATTTATTGTCCTCAAAATGGAC
Organism: Vireo altiloquus; assembly: GCA_013396875.1. NCBI lineage: Eukaryota > Metazoa > Chordata > Aves > Passeriformes > Vireonidae > Vireo > Vireo altiloquus. Next base: position 908,356 of record VZRF01003355.1, on the reverse strand, counting down.
AACATTGTATCAGTCTTCTTCTTGGAAATTATGCGATCCAATTGTATCAAGAGATTGACTGTCCATCTAAAATATTTTTGATGAAAGGTGCTAAGAAAATTTTGTCAAAGAAAAGGGCTGTAGCATAAAACCAAGGAAATAGAAAAGACTCCAAAACACACAATGGTAAGTGAATTCAATGATCTTACAAGCCTGAGTTGCCCTACCGTCCAAGGCAGGGTGCAAAGGAAATTCGTTGTTCAACAGGTATTTGAGATGATTGCTATTTTGTATAAGGAGGATTGAATTACCTACCTTGGGAGATTTTTTTGCAACAGTTGGAAGGTATCTATTTACATCCTGACTGAATCACATGCTAGGAATCAGCCCTTATGAAAATGCTAGTTAACCTTAAAGGGCAGGATTATATTTTCAAACAAAGGTTCATGTCTTCTGCCTTCTGTGCACAATCTGAATATTTTAGAGTTTTCTATCACAAAACAATTCCTCAAGGAGATGACAATTAGAGGTGAGACCTTTTAGTTTTACCTCCTATTCCTAATGAAATATGTGTCATAGAATGTTAACAGACTCATGTAGCAATATTTTGTAGACCTGCCATTCATATTAGCCACAGGACAATTAATTACCTGGAATAAGAAAGTCACATCTGCAAAAAACATATATGACTAGGTCAATAAACAATGGAAAATTAATTTTAAATCCCTTAAATATGTCAATTTTATGTAGAAAGAAAGTGTGGAACAGCAAGCTGCTGAAAAATTTTGTATTTTGTGTGTCAGATGCCTGTCTAAATAACAAGACAGAGTCAGGTAGAATAACTATATTTCAAAAATCATGAAGATAAATAAAAAGAAATTAGTGTTAAAGTGTAACAGAAAGACTTGAATTTGAGTAGGAGAAATTAAAGGGGATAGAACTTGTTACACAAATATGTTGAAACGAGGGGAAAAGGAAAAAAGTAATCTCAAGATTCGTAAGGTAAGTAGAGTAGAAGCAAGAAAATGGACAATAGCAATTTACTTAATGATAAAAAACAAATCAGTAAATAATTATGTTAATTGATTTGGGAGATGACTAATGCCATGGAATCATAGAATAGTGTGGGTTGAAGGGAAGGGGTCTTCAATATCATCTAATTCTAAATCCTTGACATGGGCAGGGACACTCACTGGAAAAGAGACAGAATTGTTTTAGATTTGAGAGCAGAAAAAAATGAGGCAAGTTATGAGAGTAAGGAATGTGAAGTAAAAGAATTTAGAGGGATAGCCCTCAAGAAGGAAAAAGAGAGGTTTATTAAGGAGATGTAATTTAAGTGACACAGGCCTGCTGTACTTGTGAAAGAGTCAAGATCCTTAAGTCAAAATTATTATAGGAAATGTAATTCTCTATGCGTGGAAACTGCAATCTGTGTATGAAGTCTGAAGCTGGCACAGAAATCTAAACCTAGGGTATTTTCTTCAGTCATTATGGATGATGTAGCTGCTGCACCACTGGTACAGTTACCAGTTTCTATTCTGCAGTGCGCTGCTAATCATTCTCTGCTCGGTTGGCAGACTCAGTGAACCAGCTGCCAAAGAGACATCTTTTCATTCCCTGTGCTTCCTGAGCAATGGTAGAGAGGGGAGTTTCTCCAGTGCAGGAGCTATTTAACCCAAGCACTCTCAGTTCTGCTAAACTTTGGATAAAACAAATTGAGAGCTAGGAATTAGAAGCTGAGGTTATTAAATATGCTGGCAGTTGTGTTAACAGCCATTTCCTCAGCTGGTTTTTAAACATTTTTAAAGGAAGGCATTAAAAAGAGCTTGTTTTTACTGCCATCAGGTGTGCAAGAATGCAAATATAGGCTGTTCTCACCTGCAGCCTAGGCAAGTCAATGGCAAGATTTTCTTTGCTCCCAGGGCAGCTTGGCCAAGGCCCATTGACTTACCTGGTGTGCTTTGTCCATGCATTATATAGCCTGCCTTCTCCTCAGGAAATCCTAAAGAAATAGGTGGGAAAACCAGAATAATCCTAGTACCTATTGCATCCCATACATTCTGTATAACTGAGAGATGTATTTCCACTTTCATTCCCATGCTCTGGTAGTCCGTAGGTGACTTGAGTTTTAATGGCAAAAATGAAAATAGTGGGAAGGATGACCACACATTTGTGAAATTTGTTTGTTCCAGTGGTGCTGAACTTTTCCAGGTGACACTGGCAGAGTAATATCTGAGAAAGAAAATGATGCAGATATAGCTTCGTAAAGGAGTGTGAAACATCATACCAAGCCCAGGACTGGTAACTGCACTTCTTCTGGTGTAAGATGCCTAACTTTGAGAAGTGTCTTGTGTTCCTAAGCTTCCAAAAGATCAGGGTGATGACATCCCTTAAGTTTGATGCTATGTTTGCGTGTATTTCATGGTACTAACTGTGTCTTTAATACTAAGGTTGCTGAATCTTCCCTTAATGACACGAGAGCAGCAATATTAATGTAGGTGAGGCATCTCTCTTGCATGTTTCCAGTGACGCGCAATAAAAAAGCTTGATAAATTAGAAGCCTTTGTAAAAAATAAAAAAAAAAAAGACACTTATAGATTTATTAAGAGATCTAAATATATTTGAACAGATTGTTTTTGTCAGAATAACATTTGACAAAGCACACACACCTCCTAAACAATTCCGTTCTGGGTAGATGATGGAGAAAAAATAATTGTTTCTATAAACTAAATAAATCTGTTCTTGTGCCAAAGCTACAGAAGACAAATCTTTATTCAAATATGTAGTGAAGTAATAAACCTGTTTAAGAGATAAATTTAATGGGGTTTTTGTGACTATATATTTTCAATAATTGTTTATATTTTTATTTTAGTAGCAGTTTTACAAAAAGAAGTTTGTTCCTTAAAAAAATCTTGTTAATTCCAACAATGGAATAAAAAATTACAGTACCATTCCTTGTGGAACTGTTCTTCATATTTGTTTTTGTTTCAGAATCAAGAACAAAAAAGCATGAAATTATGCTGCAAGGACCATAAACAGCAAAAGAGAGGGAAGAACTATTTAATTTGATCCAGGCATAAATTTCTAGAAGTAATGGTAAAAGTCATACCGTTTGCTGGCATTTGCAAAAAGAGAACCAGGGCTATCCTATTATGTTATCTTTGTACTGCATTGAACATAATAACAGCTTGATTAATAGCCGGCTCTTGTAGGCACAGTCACAATGCAATTAAGCATGAAACATCTTATTATTAACTTTCAAAAATAATTAGCCACCTTAGTTCCAGTTTGAAAAAATTACTTTAGTGGTTAGACAGTAAAACATTAATTCTGTAACTTGTGTTCTCTGAACCACCACACAGTGTGTGAAAAATGATCACAGTCTGTTAATTCTGGATGTTCAGAATCCTATCTCGTTGGATGTTTTATGGTGCCTAAAGTAGATTGCTCTGGACTGACAACTGCATTCCTTTAGGAGCCTTGCTGGACACTTAGGGTAGAAGCATTCTTTGCTCCCTCTGCAGACAGTAGGAAAGGGTAGGAACCAACAGCAGCCAGGCTTTTAGATAACAAAGGGTGTACATTGTCATTTGAAGATAAATATTAATATGTTCTTCCTGGATCTGATACGAAACTGAAATGTGCTAATCAAAAGCATCTGTCAGCAGATGACCTCTTCTTCTACAGCAAGAACATATCAAATCATGTGAACTCATGGATTTTTATCTTATCCCCAAACCTGGCACTAAATGTCATATGTATTAGTGTATTTGAACATTGTCAGTATTCAAGTTCTGTAGCTTGATTTATGGTGAGGCAGGTGGAGTGATGTCGAACCTCTTCAAGCAGCTACATTTATATAGCAATTTTTATGACAATATAGCTTATGTTACAGTAAAAAAAAACCCAATACCCTGTAGTAAAAAGGGTCTTCCCAACAGGTATAACTCATCTACACTTCTTTCATCAGCTTAGTGAAAGAAAAGAAACTAAACTTTTTTCCTTTTTTTTTAATATTGTTTTATACAGTAAGAAAAACTAAAAATATGTAATTTTACAATTCACACCTCTGTATCTGAGCAATCATTATGAGGATAAAAGAAAAGTGCTGCCATGGAGCAGTTTAATTAACCAAATGTATGTATCTACTTCACGATGAGCTGAACACAGAATAAAAATGCCTATTTCTCTCTGTTGGCCAAACAAGCACTTCAGCAAGTGCATTTGCTGTCAGATGCCTGTATTGTATGTGAAGATTATCATGTCAGTTATGTAAAAATTGGATTAACATAAAGAGGAGAGACAGTCATCTCCAAACACAGTCCTCATCTTCCTCGTGTCAAAGAAAAGCAGAGAGAATAAAAAAAAAAAGGGAAAATAAGAGAAAAAGACAAAGTGAGGAAGAGAGAGACAGGGAGAAAGGAAGGAAGGAAGGAAGGAAGGAAGGAAGGAAGGAAGGAAGACTGGCTATGAGTTTGGTCAAACATTATTCCCTTCTAATAAATCTATGCTGATTAATCCAAATTATCCTTCTGTCCTTCATATTTTTGGGAGTAGTTTCCAGATAGATCCGTTCCATCATTTTTAACACAAATTATTTGAATCTTATCAGCCTGCTATTCCCTAGATCCTCCTTCCTGATGTTAGAAGAAACACTGCCTTTCTCTTTGTTGTCAAGAATCTCCTGTGACTTTCATGACCTTTCAAAGTGGTTGATCAGCTACTTCAGCACTCATGGGTATATTCCCTCAAATCTGATGGAGTCGTGTGTCCAGCTTGTTTGAATGTTATCTAATCTGATGCTCCTCCAGCAGTGGTAACTCTTTCTTACTCCAGACTTTCCTACAGGCCTCATGGACCTGGGATTCCTAAAGGCAAGCAAAGAGTGAGGAAAAGAAGGTGTTGTGTATCTCATCCTTTTCCACATCAGGTCTTCTGCCCCAGTCAGCAGTAGGCCCTCATTTGTCCTGGTCTTACTTTTGTAACTAATACACCTGAAGAATCCCTTCTGGCTACCTTTCCTATCACTGCCAGATTCAGTTCCACGTAGGCTTTTGCTTTCCTTGTTCAATTCACCCTTGCCACTCTGGCCTGCCATACCTAAAGAACTTTTATCCATCAGCACTGCATCTTTGTGAGCTATCCCACCATATCTGTATTTCAGTAAGATTGTTCCTCTACAACTGCACACATACCTCTTCTTCCTGTGGTTTGCTCCCCATGCTATGCACACTGTGTGCATATGCTGCAGGAACACCCAATTGTACTGATTTCCCAGAAAAGGCAAGAGAACTTCTCCCATGATGGTGTCCTGTATTTATGTACATGTGGTTGAGGTGGTCACCCTAAAACCTGGTTTTGGTGACTGAGATTTCTTCTGCCCACCCTTTGCTTGCCATCACTTGATTATTAGCTGTCGTCTCCCATCCTAGCTTAAAGATTTCACCAGGCTGGCCAGCATGCTGGCGAAGATGCTTTTCCCCTGCTTGTTCAGGTGGATTCCCTCCCTTACTAGAAATCCTCAGACTGGGTTCCTTGGTTTCTAGAGAAGGTTTGTGACATTAAAGCAGAATCCCCTGTTGTGAATACCAGTTGTGCAACAAGTTCTTCATTAGTTGCTGGGCTAGTCCAAGGTTCAGATGATCTTTAGAGGTTTCTCCGCAGTGTCCCAGACCTAGGGCTTCCTAGAAATTACAGACTCCTGTAGTTAGCCTCGCAGGGCAGAAGCAGCAACCTGACGCTTTTGCAGGGCTCCCAGGAATCCCTGAATGATCTCAATAGGTTTCCAGACGATCTAGAAGATCTCAAAATAGAACCCAGAAGCTGCTGCCTTTCTTGGCAGTGCTCTTGGTCCTGAGTTCCAGGCCAGCTCCTTCATTTTGAGAATAATTCAAAACTCCTTGTTGGATTAGTCTTACTTTTATAAAATAAAAGGTTCATGTGAATTATTAAATTTTTTTAAGATTTATCAAAATAATTTCATATTTACTCCTCATTTGTCAATGAATCAAAAACATCATTCTAACAGTATCAGAAATAAAAAAGAAAATCCAATCCCTGCAGTTGCGTCATTTTCTGGAAATGATGGTTTGGTGACTCCCTTTTTCCTGTCTCCCTTTCCTCCCTGTTTCCATCCTTTCCTCCCATTTTGTGCCTTGCCCCCTTCCTTTTTTCTCTTCTTCCTTTAACATATCTGAACTTTTTTCTGTGAGTCTTAAAACCAGTATTTATCTGAGCAATATGCAGTCTGAGGTTTTGGTTTTTTATAAATTTTTTTCCTGGAGTGGAAATTATCAAAATAATGCTTCTCTGGCTAACATGGAATGAGTGTTGGGGAAATCATGCTAATATGCATGGGAAAAACAACAGCCTTAGGGACTGAAATGAGCAGGGGTTCAACAAACTCACAGTTCTCCAAATATTTAATACAGGAAGCTTCCTCAAAGTCAGTTGGTGCTCCATAGGCAAGGAAGCAAAAGACTGTTCCTTGAAATTACAAATGTAGTTGATTAATGCCATTGATTTTTGATTTAAACTGATTCAGTAACTTGTGAGAAAAACGAATTGCTTCCTTGGTGTTACTTTCATGCATAAAGCTGTAGATAGTGCGATATCTGAGTAATAGGCACCAGAAACAGATATCACTGATGGCATAATTATGCATTTACTGTAGTTTCAGATTTATCAGCCCATAAAGTACATGGATTACTGCATGTTCCATAGCGTTAATGCAGTTAGGGCAATTTGATTTCATCTAAACATATTAAAATCAATGCTTAGTGTTTGGTTTAATTTCAAGCATAAATACTACCCAGGGTTCTCAAGATGTAGAAGCAGTTTCTTAGTGAAATGCATATTTCATAGCGTGTGTCACTTATCCATTATTTGGCTGCGAAGAGATATATCAATTGAGAAAGCTGGTAAGGAACCACAAGTCACTCAATGGAGCATCAAATAAGGGTAAATGAGAATTTTTTGCTGTCAATTCAAATTCAATCACAAGCAGCTCACTATTATTTTGCACAAAGTTATGAAAGAGCATTTGGAATTTATTCTCTTTCCTATGACCTTTTGTGTTATTTTTTTTCTTTTAAAATGTAAATTACTGTAAATGCAGCTTCCAGTTTCAGGAGTATTTAACTGAATACTACTATTCTAGCTACATCAGAAGATTTTTTTTTTAATGCAAATGCTTAATATCTTCCATGATTATGGACTTTAGAGCAAGTTTTCTCTATTGTTTCCTGTTCTGATTTTTTTTATTTCCACAACAACTAAATTTTTCTCTCCCTGGTGTTTCTAATTACCCTTCTGGTAATCTCTATGCCTTTCTTCTATTTTTATCATTTTACGCTCTTATGTACTGTTGACCAATCTTACCTTTTGTCTGTTGTGTCACTATCAATGCATGTACTTACCCATCTGCTCCTTGAAACAGTTGCAATGACATATATTCTTGCCTGCTTAAATATTGCCTCTGCATAAAAAGCATTTTAGAAATTCCTCATCTGTTACGTCCTTCTGGCTCAGGTGTGTGTGACTTACCTGCATATTTTTTACATTATTTCACTTCTATATATGATGAGTATGAGTGGATTTCCACTGTATGCAATGTGAAGAAGCAAAGTACATGATGTTCCTGCTGTTACTAGAGCCAGAGATAACTCTTATTTCTAAAAGGAGTTGAAACTTGGAGAAGAAACAACTAGAATACAGATGTTAAGGATTTGATCATGTATTTATGATATTTAACCCTTTATAAAATAATTGTTATATAAAGAGGATCTTCAAAACATTTTCATTTCTAGAAGCCTGTGGTGACTATGGCTGCTGTTGAGATCCCTGTAGATGGCTGCCCTCCAGCATAATAACTGTGCTTCCAGTTTTGAGGTCATTCATGAACCTGATGAGGATTTTTTCCACTTGATTGCCTGGGATGACAGTTAAGATATTATTGGGACTCGCATGCAGCCTTAAGGAACACTACTTGTAACCAGATACACCTTGGCTATTGCACTTCTGGTCATTACTCTTTGAGTTGGGCCATGCTTTAATGTCCAGTCATGTTTTCATGACCAAGGTGAATACCATATCCGCTGTACTTCACACTTCTGATTTGAAGATATTGGCATATAGCACTAGGAATGTGTAGGCTTTAGGCTGAGATCCTTCAAACCTCTCATATAATAACTGAAAGAGAAAGAAGTATATGTGAATAGCAGCCCCAAGTCAGAATAAGAAAAAATTCACTCTGTGGCACTGGAAATGTGGTGTAATTCCAATGAATGACCATGCTGTGGGGGAATTAAAGAGGAAAAAGTATTTTGTTTGCACTTCTGCCATAATATGCTATGCATCACAACAGTCTTTTTCTGCACATTAGCAGTGATCAAGTTGTCACTCCTTTTATTACTCTGAAAATTAGTGTCTGATTTTTCTTTATTTGTGTAAAGCTTTTCTGAAAATAGTGTTAATGTTAGCAGAAACACTTCTATAACACTCTGTAATGTTGAGCTGTTTTCTGCACAGCAACTATTTACAGCATTTAAGCCTTTTTCCTTATTTTTGATGTAGTAAGTATCCATATTTATAGTGTTTGTGTCAGTGATGGATTTTTTTTTTGTTTATTCTGCAGTTCGACCATGTACATATTCTGTAGTGTTTCAGTCTACATGGTTTTAACTCAGATTTGTTAAAATCAAACATAAAAAAATTGCATCAAGACAGGGAGCTGAGGGACTTATACATCAGCGTCAGGCTGAGCACCAGGATAGCCTTCTGAGCTCTCTCTCAAACCATGTGTGCAGCGCGTTCATGCAGTGAGTCTGAGGGCAAGGTGCTGAAGCACAGGGGATGCTCCTGCCTATGCCAGCGCGGCAGCTTGGGAAGAGGTGAGGCACAAGTGGCTGTTTTTATATCTGCTCTGCCAGCTGAGGGGTTCTGGGGAGCACCCAGCCTATTGCTGGGCTAGAGAGTTGCTATGGATGGACCTATAGCAAAGGTCCATAAGAGAAGGCTGAAACTGCAGTGGCCTCACAGTTGTTCCTTGCAGATGGTAGAGGTTTTCTTCCGCCTTTAATATGTAGTGTATGGAAAAGAAAGTGATATTATATCTTTTCAGTTCCTGACATCCATACTCTGTGTTCTTCTTATTTTTCAATGTGCAATTGTTTACACCCTGCTAGGGATGTGTTGGCTAAATACTTTATTTGAAACCAGTTTTGTGGAGATTTTTCCTTACACGTTAATGAAGGAAACAACAGGGAGATCCAGATTCTACTATTTTAAAACACTAGTACTTAGAAGAGACAGTACATCTGTGGTATATTATTTATTAAATTATATTTTATGATTCTTTTGTGTGAACAAATCAAAATTGACTGTTTTGCCAATATTAATTCCCCACTGTTGCATCTCACACTGCAGTCTTTTCCAGGGACAGGCCCAGTTCCTCAGGGAAGTAAATAACTCAATGATTTACTGATAAAGCCACCCAGTACATATATCACCTATGTCTCATACATCACTGTCGCAGGCAACAGCTTGCCTTGCTAAGTGATTCCATGTTGCTCTTTTTGGACTTCTTTCTCAAGTAATCAGATCATTCTACAAATCCCACAAAATTTTGCTCATGCTTATATGAGTGGAATTATTTTTTAAGTGCAATTCTATAAACTTGACTATAATGGTGGTTGTTGTGAATTTATAGATGATTTATCTGTAGTGGAAAAAATGTTGATAACTACCACTAACTGTGACATGGATTCTTCTCATGAATTTCAGGACAGTTCTCTGAATCTCGTAGAACATTTTAAGGTTGTGCTCTGATGAGTCAGTTTCAAATTCAAAGAGTAGTACATTTTAAAGGAATAAAGCATGGATGACCTAAGACTCTATATAAATTACTAGAGATAAAAAAGGGTCAGGTATTTCAAACACATAAACAGCTTCAGTTTTGAGACTTCTCTTGAAAAACTCCATGGACCAGCCAAAGATGCTTAGCATCTTGTCAATAGCTCTTGCAGTAAAAGTCATAATCAAGTTCAGAGAGATTTCCACATTATTTATAGTTCAGAATTGGTTCAAAGAAATGTTGCCCTAAATTTGAGAGGGATTAAAATTGCTGATCTCAGCAATAAGGCTTGGATTCACAACACCTGAAGGCATTACACTGACCTACAGCAAGAACAACCTAATCAAAATCCAGGATCTGAACCTACTTATCTTGAATTCTGCCCTCTGAAAACAGCAAGGATCAAGGGAGAATGTTTTTCTACTTTATTGAATGCATTCAGTATTCTTAATTCATTGCGCCCAGGAATGGTATTCCACCTAATTCCAGGTATTCCCTTAAAATCCCTCAACTGAGAGTGTAGTCAGAGGCTTTTTACACTGTGTGTGGGGAGATGAGCCCCACCAAGGAGGAAATCCAGATTACCTGGTTTATGGCTATGGCCATAAAGGCTCAGGAGCATTGGGGTAAAGGCCTCTTCAAGACTTGCACACTCTTATCTCCACTGGAAATAAGAGTACCTGGATTGCCTAAATCAATTTGGTTTTGTTTTTACAGCCCCAAAGAACAGTGCTGGTAATCTGGGAGGGCCACTACAAAGGATGGTTCAGGGCTTGTCTTTTCAGTTAAACACATCAAACATCCTAAATAATCTGTGTTTACCTGATTTTACCTCTTGTTATCCTCATATATCATTGCTTGGAATTTGAAGAGGGAAAGTTTTACTTTTACACTGTAGTAGATCCTTTATTCTGCTTTCCCCATCCCTTGAGGAACCCCTTAAAGAACCAAAGCTGCTTGACAATTCTCCTGAGCTGCTTAACTTCTAGGGTTGCTCTAGATCTTTAATACCAGATTTTTTAGCACCTCTTTGGATATCAGAGTCATAAAAGATAAGTGAAGGCTGGGAGACCAGGCTAAGTGTGATGCCCCCCTTGTCCACCCTGCTGAATTACTGGTATGCTCCACAGCTGTATTTTGGGCTCCTTGGGTGAGGTCTCCCCAGCCACCTCTATTCCAAGGCAGTATCTGTGAGCAGTATGGGCTGCAGTCTGCTGGTGTCATTTGATCTCGGACCAAGGATTGCTCCTTCGTCTCCTTTTTTTAACAGTAGCGGTGATACGTTTGTAGCTACTTATGACCCCAAAATATTACACATACATGAAATTCAGGCTGTTTTCCTTCCCTAGCCCTGATAAGTATCCTTAGAATGGAAACCCTCTATCTGTACATGCATCAGTGCTCTTTCTTTACGGGGACATGTAGCACCCAAGTGACCTGTCACATGCTGTGTGGCTCAGAGCCACCTTGGCTGGTTGAACCACAGACCTTCAGTGGAATAATATCCCCATGAAGCCAGTGTCATCAGAGTGGAAAATGAGAACATTTGGTGGGGAATATATTTGTCCTTAAGTTGACATTTAACCTGCTTTTAAGGAGGAAATGCCTGGTTTTATTATTTTTAAAAGATAATCAGCTAGAATGCAGAGATTCCTACAGGGTGGTACACACTTCCTGAGTGTAGGTTGTGTTTTGAAGTCACTTATTAAACTGTTTGCAACCCATTCATGGTGCTTTCTCTTGTGCAGGAACATGTTCTCCATGGATGGTTTCACTGATTGTCAGAATGAAACAAGGCACAAGTGAGACCAAATAACACAGCAGTATTTGTTGCCAGTCAGAAACTTTCACTTCTACAGACTCTGCTGTCTAAAATCAATGATACCTCTGATGTAACAACAACAGAAAAGGGAGCAAAACTGAATTGTTGCTTTGTTGAAGACTATACAGAGCACGTAGTAAATCCTAAAGGGATGCTTCCCATTTGACTGACTGTTAGATGAAGAGAAAGCTTTCAGTCTTCGTTAAAAAATAAAAAAACCCAAACCTAACCAAAAAAAAAAAAAATTAAAAACACCTCCACCAAAAAAACCCACAATGTAAAAAGCCCCAGACAGTTTCAACTGAGTGGGTGAGTACAGCTTGGTGTCAGATGTAAGCTAATACTGAAATGTATTTGGAAGGACAAACAGAAGGGCACATCTCTCCAAATAGGAAACAGAGCTGAAGTTGGGTTTTTCTTCAAAAGATATTTTTTCAAAAACAAGATATATAGAAATGCTTAAAAAATATATTTGTAGTTTGACTTCATGTGAAATCCATTCTTAAATATGTCTGAAAATATATTTTTTCTGGGTACGTATCTTTCAGACAGGAATTATATTTGCAGCATATTTTTCTTTAAAGGGTTTTTCATTTCTGCATAAAAAGCTTATTAATTATTTGTAACTGCTTGCCATCGTGTTCTGATAATAGAGGCCTGGTTATGGATAATAACTACCACATCCCTATTTTGGGTCATATAGATTATATGCGTGTGCATGTATATATACATATATACATATACAATTCCTGGTGCAATATTACCCAAAGCATCTCCTTTCTCCCTGTACACAGGACCAAAAGTGCAGGCACATCATTTATTGATAAGACAAAAAGAATGTAATGAAATTATCAATGTTCTTGAATTAATTATGAACATGATTAAGAAAGCTAAAATCTCAGGAGCCAGGATCTCATTACCCATTCAGTCTTAGGGATTGCTTTCATTCAGCAAGGCAAAAAGGCTTTGAGCAGTCCCACAATTGCCTTAGTCTCATTTATTTGTGGTAGTATTAAGGTTTATTTGTTTTCTGGTTTGCACTACTTCTGAAATTATTTCTCTTAGTTTATTCATTTAACAAAATGTTCCTTCCTGTGCCACAGAAGAAAGTGCCTATAAGGCCTACACAGGTTCTTCAGTCTGCAAACCTCCCTTTGAGAACATTTCTTTCAACTCACATTGCTGGAGCTCCTAAATATCTTTCAAGGTAAGTCTGAGAATGTAGCCAAAAAAGTTCTTTCAGATTTATGTCTGCAGCTGTACTATGGTACTGTCTGATTCCCATTCAGCTCGGAGCCTTAATGACATCATTATTACGCTGTCTGAACCAGATTTAACTTGGAGTCTGCACTATATTGTTACTTATCTTCCTTCCTATGTGGGAGATTCAGTATTACTTTGTTTAAAAAATAATAATGAGCAGGCAATGGTGTCGCAGTGTTTCAGATACCAAACTTTCAAAAACTGGGGAGACCGAATCAGTGTTGGATACGTGCAAGCATGTCTATTTTAAATTAATTTCTGAGTCTAAACGATTACAGTCAGGTAATGCTTTTCTTGCACAATTGTCTGAATGAGAAATGTGATGTGTAGCTACCTTATTTAGGGAGTTATAATGAACAGTATTACTTAGCAATTTTGACTTTTTCTCTTTACAAGGCCCTTCTGAATTTCTTGTTATTGCAGGATTTGCCCCCCAATAAATGTCTGAATGAAGGGGCACAGTGATTAAATTCTGGAAGTATCCCTGCAAAAAATAAAGCAGTTAGGATTTTTGAAAATGGCAATAAAATCTAGTTAGCTAGGGAGCAGAGATCTAACAGACTACAGGGTTTTGGCGGGGCTTTTTTGTTGCTGTTCTCCTTCTATTATTAGAAGTTTGATATGTATTTTTTTTTATTTTTATTGTTTCTGGGATTTTTATGTTCAAAAAATAGAGAGGATTCTGTAGCCCTATATTTGGTACAAGCTATTATCTACCAGAATAGAATAAGGACAGTAAAGAACATATTTCAGATTTAAATAAGTGCTGTCTGTGACAAATGAAAAAGATTGATTCTGGTTGTTTTCTCCATAATGCTTTGATATAGTGTTTTACTGCCTTTCCTAATCTCAGTTAATAAATACAAGTAAAATTCAAAGCAATTAATTTGCTCCGAGTATGTACATCACCCAAATGGGACAGTCAGACTGAAAAAACAATGATTATGCCTTCCTCTCTCTTGGTAACCTTGAAATACAGGATTACATTTACAGCCTGGAACAAATAGCCTGTACAAATACTACCACTCTTCTGTTCTTGCCGGTCTGCAGACCTACCAAATGGCAGTGTGTTTAATGAAATAAATGTAGAGGAACTTTTGTTAAAACTGACACCTGAAAGTCATTCGTACTACTGACATATGCATTCAATAGCAATTAAAAAACAATATTCCTGTGTTTTTTTAAGATTCGGGAATGTGGGTTCTTTAAATTTATGTCTAAGTGAAAGATTTTGCCCTCAATACAATTCTTTGCTGACTGCATCAAGATTTCATATTTTATTTAAAAAATGGCTATTGAAGATAATTTGACACTCTTAAAAATTATACTCCATTGCTCTGGGCCTGGTTTTAGCTTTCATTTTGAAAATGTTAAAGCAATATGTGATATAAAGAGCATAAATTTTATTCCTGAATCATATAGAAGAAAAAAAAGGATTTTTCTCCTTTTTAAGATTTTTTTTAAAAGATACTGAAGGTAGAGCTTTTTAATTTAATCTCTTTCTGAAGAACTGAAAATATCTCAGCCTGTTTCGATATTTCTCTCCCATACCAGCCTTGAAAAGCAGTATTCTGTAGATGCAAGAAATTGATCAAATTACAGAACAGCTTGCAGTGTTATCAAGAGAGAGAACTTCAGCAGCATATTTTTAGGTGCCATCTCTCCCTTTAGCACTTGGATATTTTCTGATGCTCAAGCAAAATAGTTTGGAAGATCAAATTTATTATCTAATAAGAAATATACAGCTACCAGTAAAGGCAGGAGTAAATAAATAGTTTGTCACCTATGTATGGCTCTTGAAAATAAACCTATTTCTTTAAACTATATTATCATAAGAAAATACACTGTTTTGTTTTATTAATGTTGCAATATATTTCTAATACAAAATTCATGCTGATTTTGTTATCTCAAAGAGTTCACGTTTGCATAAAGTACTGCGAAAGCACTTACTGAACTAAAATTACACAGTTTAATAGGAAATGTTTAAATCAAAGAATCAGTAAGAGTGTAACCTTTTGCATTTGTGGGGAATACTAAATTACACTAATTAAAATAGTTCATATGTGTAAGGGTTTTCATTTGGTCTGTGAACCTTTGTTATGCAGGCAGAAACAGAAATGCTGAGTTTTTACATGTGTTTACCCTATCCAAGATTTTTTTATTTCTGGTAGGGAGTGGGTTTAGACTAAGAGTAGCAAAGTATATCACTGGGGAAGGGTTATTGGAGGATTAGAAGGTCATGCTCTAATCAAGTTCTGAGAAAACTGGGATGAAAAACAAGCAACTTCTTTACTAGAATCCAAATTTCTTTTTCTTTCTTATTATTATGCAGAGGGATGCTTCAGAAATAAAGGCAACATCTCCAAAATAAGTCACGAGGGAATCTAAGAAGTTCGAGCTCCTCAAATTACACATGCTGATTATATGTCACTTCGATCCCATTAACTCCTAAGACACGAGGGACTGACTGTTGCAATCAATAATTTAGCTCAGACTGACTTTGGAAAGAGCAGGATCAGGCCCAGGATAATTGTGAAGGTGACCATTTAGTAGACACAACTGCTTGAGCTGAAGTTAGCGAGTAGTGAGAGGGTGCCGACAATGTGTATTGTCTGTGTGCTCTCCTGATCTCTGGAAGCGCCACGTTTGCCTGGTGGGCCTCTCCTGGCCGGGAGTGGATTGGCATTTCCCAGCTGTGTCAAACTGAGTGCAGTGGGTTTTTTGTCTTTCTAAACACTAATCAAAAAGTAATGCTTAGAGACCTCTGTTATCTAATTACTGGCCTAATTAGCAAATCATCATTTAAATGAATTACATTTGGAATGTTTAAAAACTGTATCTAACCCCCTTACTTCTTAAGACATATGAAAAAATATAAGCAATGTTTTTAAGGATTTTTAATTAAAACTTAGGAGGGAATTTCCATTGATATAAAGTGAAAACACCAGAAATTAAAATAGCTGTGACTTGCTAAACTGCTGACTGATAACAATGCTTTAATTTTACTTAAGGAAATTCAAGAAAAGTTACAATAACATTTTCCATTGCAAAGAATAAAAATGTCTTTACAGGAAAATAGAATCTGAAGACTACCTTCCAATAAGTGTTTTGCCAGAAAATTTTGGTAAACAGTATTTAAATGCTGACTTTTATAAAAAAATAGATTTTCAGACAAATTGATTGCAAGATGATTTTAGACAGGCTCAATTAAATTAATTCATTCTGCATACAGTGTGCTAGTTTAGTATAAATTAGAATTTTCAAGAAGATGAAATTTTACTCCTGCAAAGTATTATATCTTTGCAGAGTTACAAGGCTTTAATACAAGGATTTTTTTTTTTAAATGGCTTACGGCATTGTGGTTTTTTGTCCACATTTCTGCTGCTGCTGCTACTTGGATTCAGTGCATGTCACATCTGGTAGCATAGAAACAGTTTGCATTACTTTCAGTAGAAATAGTCCTGCGAGGAGGTCAGCTTTGTTCTGAATGGGTTAATCAGAACTACCTGCTTTAGATTGATTTAAAACAGTAATGGATCTGCTCATAAAGCTGCTGTTACTAGATATTACACTGCTATCTCAGTCCTTTGATAGCCCTGATAAGAAGTGCTTACCACAGAGGATGCTCCTAAAGGACAGATATTGTTTCCTGTACCTCAGGGAGTAAAACGCCATACTGCTGGATCAGGAACTTTTACTAACAGCAAGTAAATTCAGGCCTTATCAAGTTACAGCACAAACTGCACTCATGTTTTATTATTCTCATTAGAGATTTAAGGACTAATTCCAGTTGTTAGCACTTAGCAGTTTAATGTTTTCCATAGATAAGAATTAAGATTCTTCTGGGGGATTTTTTTTTTTTTTTGCTAAAGCTTGCAAAATATAATGCTCTTACTTTGAGGTAATACAACTGGATTTCCTAATGTTTTTAGGGACAGGGTTTAAAAAATTTAAATATAATGACGGAATTTTTCCACTCTAAAACACATTCCTTTTCAATCAAATACGGATTTAGAGAGCTAAAAAAGGGCAGATTTTGCTTTGAAAAAAATATGGGACCTGTATTGTTAGTACTTTAGCTTTTCTATGCATTACTAATGCTGATGCAGATCAACAAAGTTAAGAACTTCAGCATGCAGAAAATTATTAATTGAACCAACTTATCGCAATCCCTTCTTCACAAGCAATGAAATTGTTATATTTTTGAGTCAGAAAAGGAGGAAATAAGGGTTAACTAAGTTCCTACTGAAATGAGATGTTCAAAGAGATAGGAAATCTTAAATTTTCCATCCATTAATTTCTCAAGAGATTCATGAATACATGAAATTGAATTATGTGAAACAAATAGTGATATATTTGCATTAAGTCCATGAAGGTAATGATGTCAGAGGAATGAATCTGTGTTTTTGCCTGTTAAGGTGACTTGAAACTGAAGCTGGAGCTTTATTACTTTAACTTTATAAGTTTAATTTGGTTTGAGAAACTAAGAACTGGGATCTTGCAGGGGGCTTTCAGAGCAATGTGACACCACTAATCCCAGCCATAGTAGTGGCAAACAGTTTTTGCTCACAAAACTCTGATGCATCCGGAAAGCTTTTGGAAATTAAGCATTGGCTTCCTCATGGCTTGTCAGTCTCCATGCGTCCCAGTCATTCTCTCAGATCACAGATATTGCAAGTACTGCAGGCATAGTTAGAATAACCTTGCATCTTAGGAAGTTTGGTTAGGGTAATTAAGTCTTATCTAAATAATTAATATAATTTACTACAATTCTCCTGGATCCAGTAATCATAATTTCCAGTCCTTACATGTTATGAAATTTTGGTGTGTGTTCTTAGCATTTGTTGTAATCTGTCTGGGCATGTTTCTGTTCGATTCCTCTTTAAATTTTCCCTCTAACTCATTGGATACATCCTATTTGAAATGTTTTCCTCGGTTGATATTACCTCATAAAGGCAGGCCTTGAAAGAGCATCACAGCTAATCAATAACTGTTGTTAGTAATTGATTAGCTATGACATTGCATTTGGAAGACATTTTTCATGGAGAAGCAATACCAGGAATAATAGGATAAATCTCATTGATCCAGAGGCATGTTTCTAGAAAAGCTTCTAAATAGATGTATTTCAGTATCAGTATATTCATCTGGGCTATACAGAAGCTAGTTTTTTTAATAGCTTACTTTCCATAGCAAAGTGAAGCTTGCTATTGTACACTTCACAACCATGCAAAATTTTTTTCCTCTGGTAGTTTCCTTTTGAAGTTTAAGGTTGTACTTCTTGCAGTCATGTTATTGGGTGTAATCCTTCCCCATATAAAAAATAAATTTATTATGAGGATTTCCCACTAGATATCTTGGAAAACTTACATATAGCTGTTCTGTGTCCAAAATGCTGTTCAGTAGATTTTCCAAAGCACCCAGGTAACAGCTGGCGCAGGCCATGTGCCAGCCTTGACAGCCCATATGCTCTCTTTAGTGCTGTAATTATCTCAACACAAAACTCTGATAACCCAGTCTACAGGGTCCAGTTTCACTAGGTTAAATTGACTCAGTGGCTTTGTTAGTAAGTTCCTTTGGCACAGTAAGAACTTCATCAAGACTTTAAGCATTGTGGCAGGCTTGGAAAACCAATATGACTGCTAGTTTCAAGACAGGTGTCTTATTAACCCTAGGAGATTGTAGGTTTCAGTTCATTAAAGCGGCACCCAGCAGCACTGCTACAGTTAAAGGTCTGTTGTCGTTTCCATTGTATGCCTTCCTTTTCCAGAAGATTTTCTGATTCCTTAGGTTTAACCTGCTCTGGCTATACTTTGGCATATGACTCCTCAGCCTCAGAAACGCATTTTTTTTTTCAAAATTCTTTCAAAATTTTATCAAATTTGCTTTATTTGTGGGGTTACTTTGTTAGTTGTTTGACTGTTTGTTTTGTTTTTAATTAGGATAAGAGAAAAAAAATAACACTTTATGCTGTTTCAAACTTAAAAGGATTATGAATATATCTCTTTCTAAAATAAATACTCTGAGTATCATGATTTTGTGCATATTTCTTAGGCCAAAAAAACCCATAAATAAAATAAATTAGGTTGTACTGTATTCCAAATTGTAGGGAAGAAAATTGTGTGAAGGTCAACTCATCAACTGTTTTTCTCTTCAATTATTCTGTATGGACTGGAGGGGAATATGTTCAGTTGCATGAAGTTATCCAAAGTTCCTTCCAATACTTTTGCAATGCCGAAGCCACAGTGCATGAAGAGACAGAAACAGACCTACAATTTTTGTCTGACTTGTGTGATACTGGTTCAGTGCCTTGTGGACAGGTACTAATGTCACTACTGGATCTTGGATAGTCCCCTTGTAGTGGCAGATACATGTGGGTCTCATCCAAAGCCAAAAGAAGTCAGCGAAATCTTTGCGTTAGGCTTTTGGTTTGGCATTTAGTGATTAACTAGGTGTGGTCTCTGTGATTCAAACAGGTGAGGGGTGACCATGAAGAAAGCTAAACTATTGCCTGCATAGTGCAAAGCTAGGTCAAAAGCTACTTGCCTTGTTTATCCAGAGCCCTTATTGATTCTNCTCCTCCTCCTCCTCCTCCTCCTGGGTGAGGTAAATTACAGCTCCCGGCTTGGTAGATGATAGCTGTCTGCAGTCCTCTGCTTCACCAGAACAACTTTTAGCTCAGTCAATTGTTTGCTACCAGTTGCTGAAAGGAGGTTGTTGAAGTTAGGAAGTGAGCAGACTCCAGCTTCACTCTGCTGGAAAAGAAACACACAGATTCTCGTTATCGAGCTGTCTTCCACAGGTAGTTAGGCAACTAAAGCCATCATTTATATGGTGTCAGGAGAACTTACCAAATTTATTGACTTGCACATTATTCTCTGCAAATAAGTTCTAGCTGCTCTCTTCATATTATAATTAAAACGGCAAAGACTTTAATCATTTATGAAATTTTAAACTACATACTGAATATAAATGTATCATTCAATGTGATAGAGTGAATTAAATTCATCATTGTCAAATAAATGTATGAAAGATGAAATATCTCTTATCCCACATCATTATCCAATGCAAAGATCTGTTTTCCAAGGCTGTAGTAAAGCATATGGTTTTGTGTAATCTTTAGTGCATTTCCAGCAAATGAGACTTTCAAAATACCTTTTAAAAGTATATTTTTCAAGGATTGTGTTTTTAGTAACAAGTAGGTTAGGCCAAAGCCTTATATTAAAACCTGACCATGTAAGGAAGCACTTGTTCTTTAGTATTGACAGCAGTGTCAACCGTCAAGTGAATTGGGTAGAGCCTTTCTTCCATTACCTAATCAAGAGTTTTCTGTCAGTCCCATGTCTTTTATGTGAAAAAAAGATAGTTTGTTCTTTGCATTTTGCTCTGCTGTCCCACCGAAACTACGTCCTACTGCAGAAACTTTGAAGTTGTTGCAAGTAGAGGGCAGGTTTTGCTTGAGGGGAAGCTCCAGCATCAGTGATGGAAAAGAGGCATGGCAGCTCCCAGGCAGTCACTGTGCTGTGACATTGGGAAAAACATCTGTCCCTGAGGGAAGTTTCCTCCTCTTTCTGTTGATTTTATATGGTCATAAGATTTGGAAGTGAGTCTAGAGACCATTCCATGAGGTCATGCTCTTGTCAGAAAGAATCCATCTGAGGAATAAAATATGGCAAATTATCTCATTTGCCTCATGGAGCTGTCCATGAAAAAAACCTCATCCAGCTTCTATTTGCCCTTCCACATTTTCACAAAAACAGCTGAAGACCAAGCATGGGAAAATTCTTTCTAAAGACCTGACTGACACCTTCTCTTTTTGAAACTGTCATTCTTTCCTGGAACTTTTCCTTTCTTGACATATTTAATTCATAATTTTTCTTGGAATCAGTTTGTTGCTCTGCATCTGACACCCATAAACTCCAGTGAGTGCCTCCTGTTTTCTCTGTTTTCCCAGTGAGTCCTGCAAATCATCTTGTCATTACAGACAATCAAATATTGAGGTTCAATCTTGCAAACTGAAGCAGCAGTTCTGAAATCTTGGGTTCCAAAAGCGATTAAAGTACCAATATCGGAGATCCCCTCCCTACACCAGCACCCTTCAGTGGCTGGACAGTTCACTTGGGTAAATGGACTGTGACAGAGCCATTTTTTTTTAGTAAATTGCTTACAGATTTAAGGTTATGCATGCTGAAGACCCATCTTTATAGAGGAGCTCAAGATGTAGGGATCATTGAACAATCATCAGATGGTGTATTTTGGACTCCTGCTTGAAACTCTAAATTGTCAAAATGATTCTGCAGAGGGGGCTGGATCCAGTCTGAGTTCATTACAGATGTAGATTGTATTCAAATCAGTGACCTACAATTTATTCTGAGTTGACAAATACTTAAATTAATGAAGCAATCACTGTCTTGAATAATGCCAACAATATATTTTGAATTCACAGTTAATATGCTACTAGAAAGAATCTAAGAATATAGAACATATTTAATGTTTCTCATTTGTGTTAGAGGCATCACCCTTCTTTTTCACAAGTAGCATAAATTAGATGTTTTTCACTGTGTGTATTATTTGTATAGTATTTGGCCATATATCAGGATGAAATACAGTTCTCTAATTAGCTCCTTCTAAGTACTTAGAGTTACCGCAGGCTGGTGATCACCCATATGAAAGCAAATGTGGCCCTGGCAATTGTTTGTACATGCAATAGTACAGCCATGGTAAAAATCTTTCTAAAGCTTTCTTGTGGCTCGCAACCACAATGTGAACAGTAATTGTCAGAGACAATTCAGAAGGATCAGGCAGTTTGCTTGCTTTGGTGAAGTGCATATCATGAAAAAAGACATTTGAGGTCTAATCCTATCTTTCTAATAGCTTTATAGTGGGGTTCCCTTATATTGAAAGATTTTATTGGCTTGGAGATATAATTTTCATGAAGCCTCAAAATAAAGAAAAGAATAGAAGTAAAGTACATTTTCTAAACCCTTTCAATTCTTTTTCTCTTGCTTCTTGGTACTGTTTCAAAGACTAGATGGTGATGTTGTATTCCTTAGTGTGCTGTTTAAAGTCAGGAGCAGCAATATTTAGCACATGCTTGGGCAGCCGTGTTTGAAATCCATGCTTCCTCTCTCTGGTGTTCTGATGTGCCTTTAGGGGATGCTTGCCTGTTTGTAGTTTGTTTTCTTTTGTTTAAGGTTTCAGCTACTGCATTGACTAATGATTATATAGCAGTAAACTCTCGTCCCTGCTAAATTCAGAGGTAATGCCTCAAAAGCATTTTTCCCCTGTGTGACATAAAACAATAAAAGAACTAGACAATCCCCTTTTGAAAAAGAATAATCCTTTGTTTAAAGAAAAAAAAAAAACAACCAAGCATCTTCTTGATGCCAGAGGGTGTAGAATTCAAATCAAAGATTAAGCTAATTGATAAAAATAAAACAAATGTCTCACAGTATAATCCTCTTTAGGCAGACTGAACATTTTTTGCATTAACCAGTCTCCAATATTAATCACCTATGCCATTTTATTATTACATTGCACTTGATTTTGAACTGTGCAACATCTATTTGATACAGAAATAACACAGAATATACTGAATCTGAATTTCATCTTACTTGTAACTTGAAAGTAAATTTCTATCCTTCAGTAATATCACCTCAGTAAAGAACTGATGGGACCTCAGAATTCTGAGAAAAAAATCAACTCATTGATCAACTCCTTGCTAATTTAATTTACCTGTATATGTTTCTTATATTTAATATAATCCATTAGAAATATATATTTATAATTTTAAGAGGATTTTGGAAAAACCCTGAAGTACTCTTACTGAGGCATTTATTTCTACGTTCTGGTAGAAGATTGAAGAATTTACAGAAAAGTTCTAATTGTTCTGTGTAGCCAGTCACTTAAAGTGAAAAAGAAAGAGAGAAAGAGAGAAAGAAAGAAAGAAAGAGGAAGAAAGAGAAAGAAAGAAAAGAGAGAAAGAAAAAGAAACTCAATGTGCTGTTTAATTATGTACTGCCAGGACGGGCTCAGCTTTTCTATAATGCGTAATAAATTCATCACTGCCAACTGAGTTTAGTTGTTTGCCTTACATATTAGCAGCTAAGTATGAATGAAGAGTTAGTTCAATTTGGAAGAAAAGCTTACAACTAAGAGAGGGAAGTGCAACATGGTTAAAGTATGACTTCAGCCACAATCTGCAATTGTTGAATACATTTGTAGTGGACATTTTTTTCATTAGTAGAAGTTTGACAGCAATAATTATTCATAGCTTCATTTTTATCTAAGTAATACCAGGGCTTTCAGAGATAAGTTTTATATTTAGCTTTCAGTAGACTTTTTTTCTCTCTGTTTCTATTTTTTTTCCCTTCTGCCTGCACTTCTGGGCTTGCAGTCAATTACTAGCATAAAACTGAAGGGGCAATTAGCCCCTGATGAAAATGCTATTGCTGACATGTCTAAATAAATACAGAGTAATTATAGACTAGATATTCAGGATTGCAGTCTGTCACTCCTTTCTTATTCAGCTGGGTTTGTGGAAGTGGCTTCACTGCCACTGCGGTAAATGTGCACCCTAATAAAAAGTAGAGAATTCGTGTTTTCAGGCCGGAGCCTAGTCTTCTCTTTTGCAATTGATTATATCCTGAGTTGACAATGAACACAAATACAATGACTGGGTTGAGTCTCATGCTAATCTGAGCCATTACATGAACCTAATCCAAGAGACAGACCAGACATCAGCCAAGAAAGGGCACAAAAATCAGATATTCCCAGTTTGGACATCATGTTTAGCCTTGTTCACAGTGAAACAAAATGAACTGCTTCAGACACAGGTGCAAAATTACAGCACTGCTAAGGGCAAGAGCCTAAAACCATGGCTTCCCTGTCTGCTTTCAGCATATAAACCCTGCTCTCAATGGGAGCACCTGTGTCAGGACCAATGAGGAAGACAGATGCATGTTGCAAATACCGTCTGCTGTTTGTTGCTCACTATGAGCATGACCCAGATTGGCTCAAACATGCAAGAATGACCATAAAGTTACTTAAGAAGAATTGCCCAGTGTCCATTAGCCTAATGTTTTGTGGGGAGACTGAAGTCTATAAAAATGTTCATATTCATAGAAATTAAGCATCAAAGCTACCACTACATTTTCTCTGCAATGGGTTTTTAACATTTTTAAAATGTTTGCTCTTTTGCAAAACCACTTACACCACAAAGGTATAAAATATAGCACTTAATGGCAATAGTACATTTACTCAAGTGCATTAGACAGTTCTTCCTTCTCCTTCTCTTCCTGCTTGATTGGCAGCCAGAGATCCTAGATGCAGCACTACAGGAGATATTGTTTATAGCCAAAGCAGCAGGATCTGGCACCAGAGAGGACTCCACAGGCATTTGTATTGATGGTGGCTTTGCAGTTGCCTCTGGGTCTTTCATGTGGCTGGGCTGATGAAAGCTATCTGGGCAGTTATATGCTCTTGGAAACCATTTCTTTTTCCACTGACATTTTAAATGGTTGTGGTGATTAACTGTTTGTATGCAGAGAATTTTAAAACCTTCACCACAGTAAGTCTCTGCAGAGGTCGCTGGCACATGGTGCATGTCTATATTTCTCTTTTCTGCCTAAAATCCCTTTCCAATATTGGCGTGAACATTTGTTTAACTGCATTCATTCGTGTTGGAACTCAGTGGAAGGAAATCCGAGGCTCTAGGTACAGCATGGTGTGAGGTTTCAGTCCTGGCTTCAAGATCCCTCCCCTGAAATAGCTTGGGGGCTCCATTCTGCACACCTCAAAATGAAAAAAGTGTAGGATGAGAACATCCAGGAAGCCAATTGCACATTTTATTATGGATAAGTAAAGTTGTGTATAGATGCTGGGCTTTTTTTCTCAGCCTCTGCTTGTACCTTGTTACACAGAGCACTGAGTAATGGGGAGAAAAGGGTCATTCATGGGCCCACAGTGGTGTTCCATTGGGTACTCCATCCAGACAGCTGGCAACATGCTGCTTCATGGTGTTACCTGAGACTCTCTGCAGATCCAAGCACATGCATTGTCTTGGGTAAAAAGTACAAGGGGTTTCACGTTTGGAAATTAAAAAAAAAAAACAGGCCCAGCGATTTAATTACCCTTCAAAGTACCAAGATTTCCAGACTCTGTTGTACCTTTGATCTCAAGGAATGTATTTCTCTGCTTCAGTGTGAACAAATGCATGTTTGTGTAGAATTAAAGAGTATATCTGTTATATTAAACAGCAGACAGTAAAATGTCATATAAACCAAATGTTTTGCTTTTCATTAGACAAAAAATTGTTTTATGTGTGATTGTATTTTAAAGGATGAATTCAATAATTTACGTATTCTGGGACTGTTCCAGAAGGAATGACCAAATCTCTACTCCAAAGCTTTTTAGTTCAGATAAATATTTCGCTGACGTACATTGGCTTTTACAGTCATGTGAGCTGAACTTGAGAGCAGTATTGGACCACATTTTATGGTTTTGCCCAAGTAGTGTAAAAATTATCAGAGAAAAGTATTTAATCTTCAAGAATATAGAGATTTTCTTATACAAATGTAAGCTTTGTTTTGAAACTATGTATTTTACATTTTAATGCTGACTTATGTATCACTAAAATTAAATTATGTTTAATATTATTCATAATTTGTTTGGTTTTTTTTAAAAATAAAAAAATATTTTTATAAAACATAAAATATGCAAGATCCCAAATCCACAAATCAAACTGGTGAAAATATGTTTGCAGTTCACTGGGTGTCTCTGAAATTTTGGACAAATTCTATGTAAATCTTGAAGCTGTGCTTTCGGAAGTGAAGTCACACAAGATATACGTTGTGGTTTCCAGAATCGTGTTGTAGGCTTAAATCATATCTAAAGTTTTCAAAAAGCACTCTGTATTTGTCAATGATGAAGGTACTTTTAAAGTGGATAATCTGGAAATTTTTTAAAAGTTCCTGTAACAAAGCTGAGAGAAAGATTCAAAAAAAAAAAAAAAAGAAAAAGAAAGAAAAAACGAAAAAAGGAAAAAGAGAGGAGTTCCACATAGTTGTGAACAACTGTTCCTCCATTAAAATCACCATAGGGTGTTCAAGACAAACGTTTCACTGTGTGTTACAGGCTTGCATTGGCTCTGAATAATCCTGGAAAAAATCCTGGTTTGCTGTATGTGGTAGATGGTTTATGGCAAGCATCTTGAATTCTTCCTGTGGACCTGCTGCTATCCTTCCATTTCACTGGAAAGCAAGGCTGCTTCATCTCCGTTGCAAGGGATATAATGGAAGGAAAGGGAGAGGAAAACATTGGCAGACAAACACATTGAGAAGTAAATACGGGAAAATCACATTTAATTATATAATTATTTCTCCATACAGAATCACATTTTGCTGGGACAAGTCTCTTAACTTCTGCATGAGCAGACTTAAATTCAATTTAAATCCAGGTTGTATACTGATCTACAAAGGGAAGGTTGGAGGCTTTCAGCAGACAGATTTATTTTACAAATACCATGGTCATTTACCTTGCTGGCATTTTGCTAAATTCCCTCACCGTTATTCCTTTTTAAAAGCGATGCCTTTCAAACTGAGCAGCTTTTTCACCTCTTAAGTATTATGATGACATTTAACAGCAACAAACCAACTAACAAATTTCTCTTTGTTAGGTTTTATTAGGGTCTTTTTGCAAATTCCATTGAATCATTAAAACTTCATTATGTCGGACCAGGCTTCTCACCGCAATTTGAACAGAACTCCTGCTAGCTTCATTGGGAATTATGACTGAGAAAAGTCTCACAATTTGGCTTACTAAAACCCACTCAATACCTTATTAATTATCCTGATACCAAAATATCAACAGTATGATTGCCATAAAAGAGCTATAGGAGAGAGTAACCTTGCTGAAAAAAGTCTGGATTCATCAAATTGTTCTGTACAAATATATTGGTACCAGTGATATCTTGCTTTAAAAAACTGTAGGAATAAGTTAATTTTAAAAAATCAGCAAAGCCTATTTATGTTTTAGGTGAAATATAGTCTATATTTTGTTGGTTTCCACACTTTGTTTCAAAAGGTTTTGCATTTTATATTTTACCATTATTTTCTATTGTGTCGTATTATGTGAAGGTTTTATATTTCGTTTTGCTATTCCAATTACTCTTAAATAATATAAACTATATAAAATCATGCTTTTCAAAAAATGAAAAGCTGTCAAAACTTGTACAATTTCCTACCTTTCTCAGTGGAAATTTCTGGGAAAATCAAAGCATTGCAACTTTCATTTTAAGTTGCTAATTTTAAGTTTAGTTTAGTTTAGTTTAGCAAAAGTTTAAACTTTTAAATTTAAAATTCAGAGTTTCAATCAGGTATATTTTTATCTGGGATATAACGTAAATCCACCTAGACAGTGTAATCCATCGTAGAAGAGGAGAGACTCAGAAAAGCACTAAGACTTCTGAGCATTTCTTCATCTGTCTGAGACAAAATAAATAGCTCTTCTTATTGAGATATTTTGATGACGTTGCCTTAACTTTTTCTTTGGTGGTCACAGAGTTTAACTGCAAGCAAATTTCCACTATCCATCTGAGCTAGGATTTCCTGATTTTAAGCAGAACCCTTTGATCTGAGGACATTAGGTGATTTTTAAATTTTCTTTACAGCTGAATATTTTGTCTGTATAACTTCATTTAAAGGTGATGGAGATCTGAAAATTTTTCTATGTTTTATCAGTTTCTCCTGAATTAAGTTCCAGAATTTCTCCTCGCTTGTGAATATGTACCAGGAGTGGCTTTTCATGCTTCATGCAGATTTGAACATGTTTTTGCAGTTCTGCGTTCCATCAAGTACAGTGATATTGAAGTTCAGATATATATACATTTATTCTATCTCTAGGAAGACAGAGGTTTGCATCCAGACAGAATAGTGATGTGGCAAAATGATACTTTAATGGAACTCACACACTAACTTCTTTAGTATATACCTGATTGTTTTAAACTTAAAATTTTTACATAAGATATTCCAAACCTCCCTAGACTTTGTCAAACTCTAATTTTGTATAAGACAATAGAATTTGGTCAAAGCTTCCATATAGTCTTAGTTCAAGTGTTTCCTACTGCCACGGAAACTACAACTGTGTTACAAGCTGTGTAATATGTATTGTGTAACTGGGGGAAATTCATAGCGGGTATACACGGAACTATGAGAACTCTTTTCAGTAAAAAAAATCACAGAATTCCAGAATCAAATAATGGCTGAAGGTGGAAGGGACCTTTGAAGGTCATGTGGTTCAAGCCCCCTGCTCAGGCCTGGTGTCCAGAACCATGTCCAGACAGTCCTGGAGTATCTCCAAGGATGGAGATGACTCCACAGACATTCTGAGGAACCCGTGCCAGTGTTCAGTTACCCTTACAGCAAAAAAGTGTTTCCTGATGTTCTTAGGGACCCTCCTGTGTTTCAGTTTGTGCTCATTGCCTCTGACCTTGTCACTGGGCACCACTGAGAAGAGTCTGGCTTCATCTTCTTTACAACCCCTCTTCAGGTATATAAACAAATTAATAAGAATCCCCTGAGCTTTTTCTTCTCCACACTGAACAGTCCTGGGTCTTTCAGCCTGTTCATATATGAGAGATGCTCCAGACTCTTCGTCATCCCTGTGGCTCCCCACTGAACCCTCTCCACTATATTTATGTCTCTCCTCTTCTGAGAGGAGAACTGAACCCAGCACTCAGGTATGGTCCAACCAGAGCTGAATGAAGGGAAAGGACCTGCTGGTAACACTCTTTCTAATGTGCTTAAGGGCACCATTTACCTTTTTTGCAGCAGAGACTCATTGCTGGTTCATGTTCAACCTTGTGTTTAGGAGGTCGTTCTTTTGCCAAGCAACTTTCCAACAGCTATGTCCAATGTGATACAGATAAACAGGTAATAACTCCTTTTTTGGTGGAAATACATTGTTACCAAAGACACACTGCGTCATAAAATGCTAGGCTTAGTTTGTACTTAGTGAGTTTCTTACAAGATTAAAGAACGTTCTTGTTTCTTTCACTTGAAGTTTTGAAAATGTTACTCAGGTGTGGTGCAGTTCACTTTTCCTGATCTTTTAAATGAAGGGGATAATGTGAAAAAAAGGAGTCACCTCAAAATCCTAAAAAGAAAGAAAAGTGAAACCTTCACACTCTGGAACATTGCAGGAAGCTCAGGTATTATAAGAGCTGATATGGTTAAACGTGTTATCATTGGTCTGTAGTTAACTAGGCTCCTGCTATAACACATTATTTCAAAGTGGTCCAGTGGAAATATACATGCAAGGCACTATCCAGATCTACTTTAGAAATTTCGTCTTTTATTATTTGTGACTAGTGACCCATTCTAGAGACACAAAGATCTTTTTTGATCATGATTTCATTAATAGATGAAAAAAGGCACAAGTTCAATGTTAGAACCAAAAATAATCAGTCTCAGTGCAGGCATTTTCCTTTTCACCCGTGTAGTTTTGCTAATTAGAACAGGGCTGCAGAACTGGGTAGATCCAGAATTTACATTCACAAATATTTTGGTCATAGGTAGTGACCAGGTGATCCTAAATAGGGTGGAAAACAACGTGAATTTATTGTATACTTATTGAAGGTGTTAATGATATATTCATTTAAAATAACAGTGTGACCTGACTGGATCTAACCACGTGGGTCTGAACTTGTTTGGCTCATCTCTACACTGAAATTCATATGCTTACCTAATTAAATCTACAGCTGACCTAAAAATGACTAAAGATATTATTGCAGATTCACCCCATGTTTAGAGGGCTAACTCAGAAAAGCACACTAGTTGAAGTTAATTAAGCTGTATAGTATTTCAAAGTGTTCCTGTCTACGTAATACCAAATTGAAATAAACTTGTGAATATTGTATTCAGATACCGCTGCACAGTAGTTATTTTTCCAACAGGTTTTCTCTCCTTTTAATATTTTCTGACACTATCTCCTGAGCATTTCTTGGGTTTGCTGCAGTCAAACCAGAGTGAGTTGGAAAACGGGAACTCGGTTTGTACCTGGGGAACCAAGTCTCACTTAGTGAGAATGTAGTGGGAAGTCAATGTGAGAGATAAGGAGAAGATCAGGGCTGTGTTTCTAATGGGAACACTTGATGTTGAATTGTACAAACAGCCAAAAAGTAACAGAAGTAGAACTCATTTTCCTACTTTTAGCCATCTAAAAGCTAAGGCTGATCTCATCATTCTGGGCTTTATAGATTACCAATAAGGAGAAGCAACACCTTCAAAAAACAGTTAACTTTGTCGTAAGAGGCAAACCTGAGCTGTCTGGGTTTGCTTTTGGAAGTCGATTAATTTTTCCCTGATGATTCTAAAGTACCATACAGCACTGGTTTGACTTAGATATTCAACTTGTAGACATCATGCCTGAAAAGTTCATCAGAAGTAGTTTTACTGTACATGACATGCTCACAATGACACACACACACATATAATCATATACCACTCTGAATATGTGTATATATGTATATATATATATATATATACACACAGAGTGGCATATAACTCAATTTTGGATCCTTCACCACAGGAAAGACATTAAGGTGCTGGAAAGAGTCCAGAGAAGGGACATGGAGCTGGTGAAGGGTCTGGAGCACAGGTCTGATGAGGAGCAGCTGAGGGAGCTGGGGACATTTAACCTGGTGAAAAGAAGGCTCAGGGGACACCTTATCACTCTCTACAACACCCTGCAAGGGGGTTGTAGCAAAATGGGGGTTGGTCTTTTCTCCTGGGTAGCAAGAAACAAGATGAGAGAAATGGCTTCAAGGTGCATTAGGGGAGCTTTAGATTGGATATTAGGGAAAAACTGTTTATAGAAAAGATTGTCAAAATGGGGGTTGGTCTTTTCTCCTGGGTAGCAAGAAACAAGATGAGAGAAATGGCTTCAAGGTGCATTAGGGGAGCTTTAGATTGGATATTAGGGAAAAACTGTTTATAGAAAAGATTGTCAAATATTGGAACAGGCTGCCCAGAGAAGTGGTTGAGTCACCATCCCTGGATGTGTTTAAAAGATTAAAAGACGTATAGACGTGGCGCTCAGGGACATGGTTTAGTGGTGGTGGTGGACTCGACAGTGTTAGGTTTATGGCTGGACTGGACAAGACTTCAGGTCTTCTCCAGCATAAAGGATTCTATAAATTTTATAATTTTTGCCCCTGTGATGTCTGTGCATGCTGTCTTTTGGACTACATCAGCTTTAGGAACAAGGAACCTACAGTCTATACTAGCAAGCTCAATGGGTCAGGGGCTCTTCTCCAATCCCCTGAGCAAGTGGCAGAGCACAGTTATTTCTACTTACAACAGAGAGAGAACAGTCTTGGGCTGGAACTGTTCCCTGAGTTGTGTTCAGATATTGCAATGGCAGGCCCATGCATTAGCCATACTATGAAGCACAGCAACCTTTTTACAGTACCAGTCACTGAACCAACAATCTAGGCACTTACATTTTTATGGTATATAGGCTGTGTTATTTTCCAGATAGGCCCTATTGTATGTAGGCTCTTCTGCTTTTCCAGTAGCTTGGAATTTCCTGAAATTTTGAAGGTCTAAACATCTCACAAGAGAGATTTAGGCAGAAGTGTCCTTAACCTTCTTTCACAAGACTGAGGTTAGACACTTCCTTTGTATGCTCCAGCTGCAGATAAAAGAGCTGTAAGTCCCCAGATCCTCAGCCAAGCTGTAGCTATTTTAGCTATGCTCATTCCTGATTCTCTAATGGGGTTTGATTTCTCAGTTGAGAACAGGAATAATTGATTGCACTCCTCAAAGTATAAACTGCTGAAACTCTTTCCTGGTTTTTCAAACCATCAGTATTTCAGAGTGGCTGCAATGGCGCTATCAGAGAGGCAGGGAACTCTCTGCTTGGTGGTCACCTGGCGGTTCTCACTGCCTTTCTCTTTAGCATCATAATGCTTTGGTTTTTCAAGCCTGTGCAAAGTAGCCCAGCTGTAGAAGTCTTCACTCAATAACTGTGTGATCACCTACATCTCCCATATTTCTCTGCAAGCCCCTCTCTGTTCATACCAATACTAATTTTTAATACCCAGAGCTCTTGTTTGACTCTGCTTATTTCCAGTTTAAAATTTATTTGTCTCCTTCTTTTATCTCTCACCTTCTCAAGGATGCTCTTCTTCCCCTGCCTTAAATATTTCTCTAAGTCTTCCTTCTCCTGATTTTATTCTGATGCAGTATAATTTTTAATTCAGCTAATTTTATTCTAGGGTCACAAAGTAGAAGATTCTTTACTGCTGTCTCTATTATCATCCTACATTTACAGGGCTTTTGATGCTGTTGAATAATTAATATTTGCTAAAGTCCACATTGGTAATGCTGAAAAAAGGTTAAAATATGTTAATAAACCTGGGAATAGTACAGAGGAAAGCATACTAAACTGTGGTATGCTAAAATGCTATTCATATATCATGGAGTACTGTCCTAAAGAAAGTAGATATAAATGAAGATAGATACATAAAACTGATTGTCGCTTTTATGCCTAAATATTCTGTGGTTGAACCTCTCATTCATTCCAGTTTAAAAATATGCTACAAGTTTTCTTAGAAGGTGTAGAAAAGATTACAGATTATTTTTGAATGCTGTTTTATTAGGTCTACTGATTTATAGCTAAGTGAATAGGATTATAGCCTTCTGTAGGTATAAAATTAAGTTCTTATTCTGTATTCTGGTGATGCAGATGGTGATATCATCTACCAGTAATTTGGTAATTAAGAATTTTACACTGTTAACCCAGGACATCCTATCCTCAATAAACCCATTTTTAAATTATTTCTTTCCCTTTCCAGTTCAGGCACAGTTTGCTAAGGTGCTACCAGAATCTGTGGTCTCTATGACTGATTAAATGAGTTTCCTAAATATAATTTAAGGCATTAATGATAAATGAGTACTATTTCTATCTGCTCTTTCAGAAGTTTAAGTTGTTTCAAACAATTAAGGTGCCTAAAAAGTCTATCTGGATCCTCCTAGGATCAAGATATTTAGAGAAAAGGCTGTAAATCATAAAATGAGTTTTTGATTTCTTATGTTGCACATGTCCTGATGACCTTCCCTGAGTTTTTTTCACTAATTTCACTCTAAAAGACAGCCTCTTTCTCAGAACATTTCAATATGAATAGGCAGCCATCAAACAACGTCTGTGCTATCAAAAGCTATGTCCCTTGTAATTTTTCAGGTGCTGTGGTTTTTTAGGCAGGCCTTAATCACAGATTCTTACCTGGATTAATAGGCATTGTGGTGTGGATTTGGGATTGTGCTGGTCCCTTGTACAGAGTTTCACTGTGAAATGACGATAGTGAGAAACATGTCGTTTTCTACAAAGATATAATTTAAGGAAATTTAAGGAGTTTGACAGCTCCCTCTGTGGTAAAACCCTTCAGCTTTTGCCTCCCGTTTACCAAAAACATCTTCTCAGTCAGTAACAATTTGACTAATACCTACTTTTTAATTATATGTTGTAACATTTAGGAAGATGCATGCTAATCTGGGCCCAAGATCTGCAGCCCTCAGCTTTACACGATGCTGCTCCAGCAGGGGCCGTAAAGCTCTTGATAAGAGGGGTAAGGAGCAAGGTGCAGGTCCCACAGCGATAACCTCCTGACTCCAACATTATAGGTCTTTCTGCTGGAATTGAGTTCTACATCTTCCTCGATTGGTTATTGTCACAAATGAGTAATGGATGCACCCTGCCTGCGTCCCCAGGTACACGAGCCAGTCCATCAGGCCATTGGAAAGCACAGCTGCCGGCTGTGGGGGCAGGCAGATAACAGGCAGACCCCGGGAGGGGTGTTAAAGGCACCACCAGAGTCCCTGCCCCTCCTCTGCGTCCCCACCCGCCTGCCACCACCCCTTCCACTGCTCTGCATGGGCATTAATCAACCTGCTCCCTGAGACCGTGTAGGGGACCAGATAGAGTGCAGCAAAGAAATCAAAAGCAGGAAAAAGGCTGGAAAATGCACAGCATTCAGGCCGTGCTCAGTTAATTTTGGTCTGTTATTCAGAGGGGGAAAATGTTCAGTATGCCATGTTTACACTGAGAGTTACTGTTGGAAATATATATACATACATGCATATGTACATGTATATAAAGTAAAATATAGTATACATTTATAATATATGATAGTATTATGTTTATTACTATGTATTTATATATGTTAGATATATAATATACACAACATATATATATAATTAAGCCTCATAAAATTGTCTAGTTACCTGCTGAGCTGCAAAATGCACTTGTCATTTTTTTTTTGCTGTCAGTGATGATAGCAAAACAAGTAAGTGGTATTTTAGTAAACCTGTCAGGGAATTGACTCATGCTGACTGAGAAGTGAGTAAGTAGGTAAATAAGACTTGTGCTTGAATTTATTAAGCATGTTGCTTTGAAAGTGGTGTGATTTGCATTACTATCTCTAGTATAAAGGCTTGACTGGAGGTTTCCTAGAGCATACATGATAAAGAGGGTTTTTGTTTAACATATCAGGTAAATTTGAAGGTCAGCTCAGTTTCTAAATGCATCTAACTTAGACAAATGGTCCACGTGTCCCTCCAGAGGAGGACATTTGTAGTATTACCCTGCCTAGCATACTGGTAGCATTATCTGTAATTCAGGAAATTCCAATTTGTTATCATGTTAATTGTCGGAGTAATAATAATTTGTAATGCAAAAAGTCAAGAAATATCCTCTCAAAAGTGTATAATTAGAACCCACATTGAGGACAGATTTCCTAAAGAACATAACTTCTGATTAGTCAACTCAGTAGAGGTTGGTAAAGTTTCCAAAACTGATTGGAAGCCAGTGCCACAGAGGAAAACAATAGGACCTGTGATGTACTGAGCTCCTTTAATACCTAGTCATAACTATTACTGTGACTATAAGTGTAATTATACATGCAATTCTATATTTCTGTAGGATTTGATTCATCCCATTTGGCAATGCCCAATTTTAATAGAAAGTCTTATACAACATTTTGTCACACAGGAAAACAGATACATTATATCACAGGAAACACATCTGGTATTCCTCTGGATGAAAATGGCACAA
This sequence comes from Vireo altiloquus, assembly GCA_013396875.1. Lineage (NCBI taxonomy): Eukaryota > Metazoa > Chordata > Aves > Passeriformes > Vireonidae > Vireo > Vireo altiloquus. The sequence goes on along the minus strand of VZRF01003355.1, from coordinate 873,332 downwards.
GGATTTTTGGAATATAAGGAGGAAACTCTCAAATTATCAGGGCTGTACACATCACAAATTTAGCAGTTACATATTCCGTGAGGGAGAAGTTATAGAGAGAGAAGGTGGAACAACAACCAGAAAATGTAAAATTTCCATAGCAGAAGAATGTTGCTACTAGAAATTTCAGAATTACAAAATATTTTATTTATGTCTTCTTTCTTTCCATGGTGGCTCAGAGCAATTCTGCACTTAGATATTTCCTTGAAGCGTTATTTCAGAATAGCCTAATGAAAATAAAGTAATTTTCAAACCTCCATAGCTCTTTCAAAGCAGAGTAATTCAGGGTGGAGCTCTCATTAACATATACATCAAGTTCTGTGCTATTTTCTCTTAAGAGAGTCTTCGTTCAGTTGGTTTTAATTCAGCTGCTCTTTGACTATTTGGATTATAATTTTCTATGCCATATTTTTGCCTGGAACAAAATTGGTTTAGAAAAAAAAATCAGCAAAGATCATTCGGTATTTTTGGGACTAGGTTTGATGATAAAAAAGCAGTATTTTGCTTGAAACAATATTTTTTCAACCTTTTATTTAAAAGGTCAAGCATCTCAGAAAAGAGAACTGCTCCTGAAGCTACAGTTAATGCTTTTTCACCATCCCTATTCAAACCTCCCCAATCTCAGCCAAATTATAAATCCTTGGCTTGCTTTCTTTCCACTTGACTGGTAGAGATTGGTTGGGCCTCATAGAATTGCTGGGAAAGGGGACTGATGTTTAAAGTCAGCACCAAGGGCTCTAGACCCTCCTCCTCCTTCTCACTATGATAACCTGCAGCAGGCACAGAGACGAGCTTTGCCTCCACAGCGCTCCCTGAGCCAGTTAACAAAGCTTTTCCATTTTATCAGCCAAGGAAGCACAGAGAAGCTTGCTGATACTTGTTTTCATCCTTTTCCCCAGTGATGCCGAGATTGCAAGGAAAGAAGGAGCAGTTTATCTAGGAACATGTGTGAGGAGGAGGTAGTAATCCATAAAGCCAGGTGGAATTTTAAAAGAGAGGCTGCATATAGGCTGTAGGAAGGCAGAAACATGCAGGATGAATATAGAGTAAGGGAAACTAACATACCAAAGGCCAAGTGTATTAGCTCCCATTACCTTGAGTTTCCACTCAGCACTGTCAAGTGCAAACATTAATTCATACACTGTGGTGATATTAGGTAATGATTGTACTGAATTGATAGACCATGTCACCTTCTAAATTTTCCTTTGTTAAGCACCTGAGTGCATCGAACCTCAGGCATGCTGAGGTGGGCAACCTGAAACAAGAATTGACACAGAGTCCCGGAGGTGTCCATCTCCCCATCAGTTCCCCTGCAGTGACCACGCTTCTTTTCAAGGTACTCATTGGAAAAGTGAGAATTAAATATGATCTCAGATATGTTTGGTATCTTCACGTCAGACGTGAAGAGATAACCCAGTGTGCTACTCATCTGTACCTTGATTCCTTCTCACCATCACTTGAGTAATTTCCTGCCTATGTCTCTTCCCACTTCTGCAGCAAGAGACAGAGCACCTCTGCAAATAGCACCTTCCTTCAGTGAGCATTCATTTTTTTGACCACCAGCTGTTTTTGGGCATTGAAAAGTCTGGCTGATCATACCAGCCTTGGTAAAATAGCCTCAAATTTTGCATATCAAATGTAGCTTAACTCCAATTTCTCTTTATTCTTTTCAAAATGCTGCTGGGTGTTCTTCATCCTGGCCCTTGTCCCCAGTAAGTCACAACACTGGGGAAAATAAGATCAATGCTGTTAAGGATGTAGGCCTGGGACTTGATCCTGCTCCCAGTGGGGTCCACAGGAGCATTACTTTAAAATTACTAGGCTGATAGTTTAAGTACAAAAGGAAAGACAGCATGGTAAATGATTTAGAGGGACACCTACTATTTTTAAAGATTGTTTAAGCACATTTAAGACAAAAGGTATTACAACAGACCATGGTCAAGGGAAATAAATAAAAAGGAGAATGAATTGTATCATATCCAGCTTTATTTTCTGGAAGCTGTATGGCAGACTTATACAAAACTTTCTGAGGATCTTTCCCTAAATGCAACTATTTTTTATTCTGTTTTTTAAACAAACAAAAAACCCCAACCCCCAAAACAAATCCTTCTAAAATCAATCCACGGAATGGAGTCTTGGAAAGGAAACGCCAGACAACCGGCAGCAGGTCTGACAAAACTTGGACCACTTTCCATTTTTCCAAATAGTGGAAGCTGACTGCTTACTGGATCTAAGTGTTGATTTGTGGCTAAGGCTTAGATTCTTTAGAATACATTACCTTTCAAACTGAATGGAAAACAAACACAAGGGGAAAACACAGAATGAAGCCTGTTTTGCAAGAATTTTTGCCAATAACACCACCTTCCTCACTGGAAAGGTATTAACAGCTGAAATGCTGTTTTCTGCAGTAGACTGCAGAAATTATTTTTCTGAGCATATGGAATTTTGTTCTGTGTATTGTCTCTGCAAAGTGTGTTTGCTTTTATGTTTGACATGTGCAAAATTCAGCTTTGGTGGTTATATTACAATCTTAAAATAATAATAATGTTTACCCCTACCATGAATTCACTTTTTAGAGTTTGCAGTTGCCTGGGTACTAACCTCTCTGCTGTGCTTGAAGTGCAGCCCCAAAGAAAGTTCTTGTTAGAATTTAAGATGCTAAGATCCATTTCTGCCTAACAATCTCCTACTCCTTCATTCCCTGAAGTGTATCCCATCTGCTTTTGGGAGCTCTCATTGCAATATGCAGTGATTGCAGGATAAGCACACCATTTTCCTGTCAATACTTTCCTATTAGCCTCCTGGATCCATACATCATCGTCTTGCTGGCCTGCAGTTTGCTTATCTTTGTCTCTGAGGCTGCCTTTGATTTATCTAACACCCAGGTTAATGAGGCATGGAGCCCAGGGTGGCTCCAAGGATAATGCACTCCTGTATAAAAATGCTTAAGGAAGGATCAAGTGCTAATCCATTCTAGACTAAAAGGCCTAGCTCTTCAACAAATGTTGTATTTCTTAATCACTAAGCTAAGACTATAATAGCTCCCTGTTAAGCTACTGCCATCAGTAAAACTAAACCCGCTAACTATATGAATTTACAAAAGAACCGAAAATTAGATTTTAATTTGTGTTCCAAAAAATACCAAAAAAGTTCATTTCTTAGGAATAGTTATCACCAGTATTTGACAGTGTTCTTATGCAAAAATAAGTTAGCTTTAATATTTAATTTACAGTAATAGTTTTATATTCCCTCACTGGGACCTATGTTTTTCTAAAGACAAAAATAACAGAAGCTAGAATGTTACTGTGGCAAGGATAAATCAAACTAGCTATTTCAATAATGGAGGTAATTACAAAGTGTATATATCTGAGATGTACTGAGTGGTTAGGGGTTGTTTAATTAACATAAAAATTTCAATATCATCAGCAAGTGTGTTGGTATCACGAAAGCATTGTTAAAAATGCATCTTAAAATAGTTATGCCTTTCTCTCTTCCTAGCTTGTACATAAGACTAATATACATTAACTTCTCATTTCTGCTAATTGCCATCTTGCACAGAAACATTTTAATGAAAGCAAGGTAAAGATCCAAGTAAGCTTTCAAAGCTTTATTTATTTGTTTATTTTAAAGTGCTCTCCTGGATATTACTTTGATGTCTGTTTCGGCTTCCTTTTTTTGGTTGTTGTTTTGTTTTGTTATGCTTGGTTGACCTTCATATTATGACTCTGCTGCAGGCTCTTGAAATATGTGTAACGTATAACCATTTAGAAAATGACATAGCACCAAATAATGAGATCATTCCTATGGGATGACAAGCCCATGTTTTGAAGTAAAAGCCACACACAAGGAAGGCGTTCACCAATTGGCCCACCATAACCCCCAAGGACTTGACCCAGGTAATAAGTCCTTTACTGGTCACTAACCTACATTATTGAGATTTAGTTTGGATTTTGATGACATGACATTGTTAAGGGTTGTTATTGAGATGTAAATGATCTTCCATTGGGTTATTTAAGACACATGAAGGACCTAGTTTAGAATGAAAATTAGTTATTGATTATTCCAGCAATTAACCAAATAAATTTTAGCGCTTATATTTTAACTAACATTTAACTAACATTATATTTTAAGCTAACATTTTTAGAAGTCTTAAATTATTTTTTTCTCAAACTGACCCAAGCAGCTAGATTGATTCCTTAGCAATCTTTAAGACATTTTGAAAAAGGAAAACAAAGGTAAGCAAATATTGTTATGCTCTCTGTGCTCTGTTTTAAGTCTAATTTTTTGTCTTATGTCTACTAGAGATCACAGTAGTATGTGATGCAGTTGCCTGTACAGTTGTACAGCATGCTCCATAGATTCTCTAGTATTAAAAACAAGTTTTGAGGACATACAAAAGTCTTCATTCTCTTTGTTCCATCTTCCTTTTTTTGAAACTTCTACCATTAGATTAACATAATTTGTGAATTTCAGAGTTCATTTCCTCTACTTGCCTTTCTTTCATTAGTACTTCGAGTCTCCTGATGTAAAACATCTTGAGGTAGGGGCCAGACCTTCCAGACGCCTGTTGTTATTTATAAACACCTCGTAATGGTATTGATAGCACAAATATTAACAAAGTAATAATACATGTGCCTCTCTCACTCAAAAGTGTATAGTTTACCCCTAGATATTTTAACTGGTAAATGGGTTTCACATGGAGTAGTGCTGAGAAAAGTTTAGAGGCTGTTACACCACCCAAAAGGTCTCATGGCATGTGCTACTACGTGTTCAGTTTGGTGGCAAAAATCAGAGAATACATCAATGAATGTATTTTATAACTAACTCAGCTTAGTCTTTTCTTTTTCTTTCTGTGCTGCAAGCTCCAGCCAATGGAGGGTATTCGGCACTAAGGAGAGACTCATGGTTTCTTGATATAATTTCACTGTTTGAGTCCCTGTGATAATTTTATATATAAAATATTTAGGTAGGGAAATGGCTCAAGCAGCTTGACTGGACTGCTAGAACTCATTACTTAATGTGCTGTCTGTAGACGGTACAACTGAACTCACTGAAACCAATACCGTGGTCATGTGCTCTCTTTTGTGTTGCTGTATCATCTCAGGATCCTCCCCACCTCAGATAATATTACATGGAAAATTAGCTGCCTCCCCACTGCAGTTTGAACGAGGCTTTCAGAAAACTCTTCCATGCAGAGATACTTCAGTTTAAAAGTCCCTTTCAATATTAGCAGCTAATAGCAGAGGGATGGCATTTTCTAACATTGACTTTTCTTAAATAATTCCCCCTGTCTAATGGCATACTTTTTTTCCTGCTCTCTCAATTCTGCTGGTCAGATACAGGCAAAGTACAGATTAAAATTAGTTTTATATCCTCTTCTTATGGTCCCTGTCATCAGTTCAATGTCTGTATCATCAGAAATTACACTCAACTATACTTTCAAGACATGACAGACTGCATTACCTCTGATCATAGTGGAGGATTTCATGAATGGGTATTTACCACAGCTTTCACTTCAGTCTCTACACCCACTAAACATACAATACCAGTTTGAGCATTTTTGGTTCATTTGGTTTTATGTTCACTAATCATTTGAATAAAAGATAAGCAGAAACTCCTAGCATATGATTTTTTTAGCTTTTCTAACATAGGGGTTAAATATTAGTTTCCAGTCTTAGTATTTTAATACACAGAGAAAATCTAATGGTGTCAGCAGATATTAAGACACAAAAATAATCAAAATGTAAGCATAAAAACTTTGCCCTTATTGGACTTGAAGCATATTCGTCTTTTAGATCTAAAAAGCAAGACATATCTGCCAAAATATACTAACAGATATTCGCCATTAAAAAAAAAATCTTTTAAGAATTAGATATAACATACAGCTATAGCTCCTATGAAATAACGAGGCAATGAAAAGAAAACAAATATCTTCTGTTTTCACCCAGTAACTATTGATTTCATCAGATGTTCTCTTTGACACAGAGCTCTTCTAATATATCTTCTGAACAGCAGCAGAGCTGTTTTTCAATTCAGTTTCCATCCAACTACCTGTGAGTTTTTCAGTAAACCACCTGGTTGAGAAGTAATCACCTGTATGGTGAGTGCAGACAGACATTCAGCCTGAGGTGAATGATCCTCTGGAAATGACTGTTTTTGTCTATTACTTCACAGGACTATGTGCTTCTAGGTACTGATGTAAAGGTGAGGTTTCTGTGCCTTTCAGATGATCTTCCCAGCAAGCCCATCACTGCTTTACTTAGAGACGTCCCAGCTCAAATGCCTGTGCCAAGTGCAACTAGGGCAGTATCCTGAAAAAATAATACCCTCATACCAAATGTAGTTAATCAAGAAAAGAACATAAAATGTGTCCAAACCGATTGTGTAGCATATCCAGAAAGATAGCAGCTATTTAAATTCACTGGCCTTGTTTCCCTTATGTCATTGCAGCTGGAACCACGTTTCAAAAGTGTGGCTCACTTTTTTCAATGGAGGTTTTCTCCTGTTTTAGGACTTTACAATTCTCTAGACAGATTTCCTAAAGAGGTCAGGACTTTGCTGTTCTATAGGCAGCACAGCATCCCAGCTCCATCAGTCTCCCTTTCTTTCCAGGCATGCTATACTAGCACCAACAGTGCATATAAGCAGTCTTCAAAAGCACACTCCAGCGTGTTTACTGACCTCTGACTGCAAGTAAAGATTATTCCCCTCAGACATTCCCATAGTGGGGATGTGTATGATGTTCTGTTTACATATAGAAATGTGTGAAGCTGGAAACAGGAATATGTCAGTGAATGCACTTTCATGGCACTGAACGCAGGGTGCTATGGAACAGTCCACAGACGAGCACGTATTATGAAATATAGGTATGTGTCCAGCTCCCCATTGAGATAAAAACCTGTGGACTGTGAGGGAAGCATTTTCTGTGTCCCTTTCTTGAAATAACATGTACTAAACAAAACAATTGCACCTGCAAATATCACCTGATACAACAGTTTTAAGAGAGATTGGTGTATCTTGCATTAATAATAAATGTGAAGCAAAGCCTGATATTTTATTTTATAAAGATAAAACACACGACTGTATACTCAGGAAACATTCATAATAAATGTCAGTTTTAGGGTAAAAAAAGCCCTAATATTGTTTAAAGCATTAAAGGAGTGTTTTGCTTTAGTAACTGCAAAAAAAATTTTGAACCTTTTTTGATCCATGTTTCCTCTTGTGGACATTCTTAAAATCCAGCAAGTCTACAGAATTCACTCTATGCTTTACTATTTACCAGTATGATTGATAGGATTTGGATAACTGGCTGTCATGACCACAGACATGCAGGAAACTGTCTAAGGAGAAAGGTGGTGGAATAGATCTGAGTGCCTCAGGTGCCTCACATTTGGGTGCCTTCTCCTTGTGATGAGCTGGATGCAGAAACCCTGGCTTGTTGTGGGCAGTGACTCAGACAACTACACAGGCAGGTAATTAATATACATGTAATATGTACCTTTCCTATCTCATCAATCCTTAAGAAAGAGGTGCCATTGTCATTGCTTACCTTGCTATGCTCCGTTGTGTTTTGTGTGTAGTACAGTCACAAAACCTCACTAGTTTTCTTTTTCAATTATAACTGTGCAGATTTATGTAAAATATTGTTAGTGAGTAATTGTACATTTGTGTATGCATTCCACACAGTGTGCAAGCAGATGAGATTCTTCATGCAAAGCAGTGAAATGCAGTGCGCAATCAAGTATTTAATTAGAATTTGGCCTAAATTAAATACACTGAGAATAACAGACTTAAATCCTTATGAGAAGAGAGACTATCTAGTGGTAATCTAATACAACTTCTTGTAGCTCTTATTGCTCCATTTATAAAGTAGTTTGGAAGCGAGGGCACCACTTGGAAAAGGAGAAAGTAATTTAAGAAGTCCAGATCTTTAGTAGGCCATTTCAAAGAGAAATTGCTTGGTTCCCTAGGCAGTTCAAGTCCTGCTTTTAGGGAAAAGTGCTGAACTCCATTCTGCCAACTGTCATACACTGGGATTACCCTCTGACGCTCTATTCCAGCAACCCCCTGGCATAGTGAGCTCCTAGGCAGACACAGACAAATGCTAAGTGTCAATCATGCAGGAATAAAGGCTGAAAAATTGCACTTCCTTCACTAGCAAGTAAAGCCCATGGGATCATGGAAGAGGAATAGGAGAGCATCTGTGCACCACAGCTGTACTTTCGCCATTATTTTTCTTGTCTGAAAGAAAAGAACAACACAGCAAGCAGTACTGTGGTGAGGAAAGGGTTAAGGACATGCTTTTGTTAATGTGAATAAACACATTTGCCAGCAATGCTGACATCTACAGCTGAGTTTTGTGAAGGGAAGTGTGAGTCTAAATGGTGGGAGTTGGATGTGCAGCCAGATTTTGTAGTAGTATGATAATTTCTGAAGTGAGGATATGGGAATTTTGGTGAATTCTTCCTGGGAAAACACAGTAACTTTCTGATATGTCACTGTTCTTTTCTCACCTTTTCTGTTTTCCACTTGTCTGGTTTAGCCCTTCTTTAGCCATAGCTGTCTGCACCTTAAGGACAGAAGGGTGGGATCCACTGTGTTAGAACCTGAGTTCTCCACCTACACAGAAGGATATATAAATCTAAGTTATTGAAGAATACAGTTTAGCCAAGAACATAAAGTCACACCATAGACGAAATCCTGAAACTTTTATTCAGTCCTTTCTCAAAAACAACCAGCATGCAAGTCATCAAGAGATTTCACGGAGGTATGACTTACATTTGGTGATCAAGGTTGTTTTGTTTGAGCAAGACAAGGGGGAAGAGAATACTGGGAAGAGAAAAGGTAGGTCACTTTTCTCATTTCTCTTTAATCAGTTAAAGCTGACAGCCAAACTGAACAGCCAAACTGAAAGAGTTCCAAATCTCTTTCATGGTAATACAAACAGCTTTTTTCACTAACAGATGATGTTTGAAATTATCATTATTTTTCTAGTTAAAACAAAAAGTGAGCATAAGCATTTTTGTTAAATGGAAGTTATATACAAGAGCTTAAGGTGATTGGTCATATAATACATTTCGTACTTCTACATAATTTTCTCTTTCTCCCTCTTTGACAAAATCAAAAACAAGAGTGATGAGATTTCAGGGATGAGGAAGGAATGAGAAAAAAAAACCAAAAAGTCTTTTACAGTTAGTTTGTTCATCAAATTTTTTTTCGCAGAATTTTTGGCTGAAAGCAATTTGATTGAATCTTCTATTTATTAGCTAAAAGGTCTGCATGGGACAAGATGGAGTCCCTTCCCAAAAGTCTTAAGACTGGAATAGAAAATGTGTTGTCAAAGCACTAGGGAACCTTTTGCCTTCTGTTGGATGCCCTGTGCCCCTGTGTGCTAATGGCAGACCCAATGTATATCAAATAGGGTTTTCTAAGCCCAGGAAAGCACACTGATGTGGCTTGCTGCTACTCTGATTCTGAATCTCCCTCTTCAGAAACCAGGCAGCTTCTAAGTGTTTCTTGTCTTCAGCTCTGTCATAATATGGAATTGTATTAATGCAGTTGCTCTAAGTCAGAGCACTGAACCTCTGTTGTATTGTCAGAGGCTGTGGGTTCAAAGCCTGACTGTGCCATGGAGTTAGGCTGGGCTACTCTGTTAGCCCAGTGGCCACAGGTCTAAGTAGTCAAGTAAAAACACTGTTGTAGAAAACATTGGGTTCAGCAGTTGTAAGTGTGTATTATGATGTGAAAGCAAAGCAATTCCCTGATTCTGATAAATTTGATCTCTCCTTCGCCAATGTCAGAAGAAAAAAAAGATTCAATTTTCCCCCAGTTTGAGAGTGCCTGGCTTCCTTGAAATCCCTCGGGAACAGAGAATTTGATAAGCACACATTTGAAATTTGTGGAAATGCAGTGCTGCTAAACCCTTCTTTATTTTATTTCCCCTTTTCTGTTTTTATATAGCAGAGCATCACTAAATGGGTATGCTCTTTTTCCTTTCTGGTTGTTTTCTCTACTTTCTTTATAAGATTCTAGAACAAGTATGATTTAAAAGTTGATAATAGTCTGAGTTTAATTATTCAAAACAACAAAAATTGGACTTATCAAATTTATCTTCTTTTAGATGCTTCTAACTGGTTTACATATTATTTCTTCCAAGTAAAAGTAGATCTTCATTGCAAAATTTTCACTCAGAAAGAGCTGTTGTTTTGTTTTTTTTTTCTAGGAGCTATTTGGACTCGAAATGTTCAGATCCATAGTAGGCATAATTTGAAATAACAAAATCTGTGTCTAGATTAAATGGGCTGTGTCCTGGCAAATTTTATAGTTAGAACAGGTTAGGAGCTGGAGCCATTATGAAGAAGCACAAGCTAACATAATGCAATGGATCTTATCTGTAGCACTGTATTATCTTAATATTCCCACCAGTTAAGATATCCATCTGATTAGTCTGAAGATGCCACATTACCTAGTAATGCCAAATATACATTAAAATGGGGAATGCTATGGGCATGATTGAACTGTGATAGCATATGGTTTGTACAGTCATTGGCCTCCTAAGAACTTACCTTCCAGCTGGGATCTGTGTAACATAAGAAACAGGGATATCACATTTCCCCCCCTCTCTGCTTCTGGCAGGTGTGTGCTAGAGACTGACTGCTAAATACTTTGTAATTAGTATGCCTTGGAGCAGTCGCTGTCATCTTACATCTGTAACTGGAGTGAGGGCACTGTTAGCATGACTGTGTTCATTTCTTTAGTGTCCCAAGCCTATAGACCTATACAAGGCAGCCTGAAGGATCAGTGTTTGATGCATGAACCATAGGCAGACCTCAGAAATGTATCTAATTATACCAGTATCTGACTGCACTATTGTAGCAAGATGTATTATTCATAGACAAAGATGAACTGCTATTTAAGGATAGAAAAATCTTGTATATTCTGCCAGTTCTAAAGTTCAATGTCTAATTGAAGATTAAATAGTTTGAGACAATCAATATCTGTATTTTAGATTTTCAAAACTATTCCTTCACAACATGGACCATTGTCTTATATCCCAGCATACATTAAATTGTTGGTATCATCTTTCAAAGTGGGTGAGAAAGAGAGAGAAAGGCAAATTTACTGCTAAGGTATAAAGTTAAACAATTTTCTGGAAATGTGTAGGAGTACCCATAACCTTTGTAATCTTTACTGGATCCCAGGCTTTTTTTTTTTTTTTGGTGGTGTTACTCATAATTTTTAAATTTATTAAAAAAAGGCAAGTCTCCCTTGTGGTGGGAAAGCCACAATAACTGTTTTTGACAAATTGGTAGGCTTTTTTTTTCTCTCAATTTAATCCACAGTACCTATTTCAAAACCATCTGTACCAATCAGAAGTTATATGCCACAAGTATGTATGAGCAGTTAGACAGTGGCCATCCCTTGTGCAAAATCCAGAGGAAAGGTCACCACCCACAGCTGCAGGAGCTCTGACAGGTGGTTGGTTGTAAAATAGAGAGGATTTATTTTCCATTTCAGAGTCAGACACAGAGAAAGAGGGTCTCAGAAGCAAACAGGTCCAATTGACTTCTTCAAATACACCTTAAAATTGTACTCTCAAATCTATTGATAGCACCTAAGAGCTGGTATTGGGTGGCTTGACAACTTACGTGTCTTTGGTGGTAGATCACCACTTCCTTTGCCCTTCTTCATGTTTTACATCCAGATGAAGATGCATCTTGTGTTATCTCCTACTCACCACCAGACATGGAATTTCACATTGGAATCCTTCCATCACACCCTGTAGCTGAGGGTATGCCTCTTAGAACCTCTTCTAGATATAAAATGCAGTCCTCAGTTCTTTCTTCCAATCTCTAATGTAACTGTTAACTGTAGCTGTTATCCAGAATGTAATCCAACTAAAAACAATTAATGGTTTGGGGGAAACCTTGTCTACCTAATTTTCCCTTAAATTTTTTAGTGCTTAAAAAAGCAGACTTCTTAATTAAATTCTTATGTAGATACTAAAAATCCAAACTCAAACCAAACGAAAAACCTCAGGTGTTTATAAGAAAATTTTAAGGGCTGTCCAAATGGTTCCTAAAATGTAATCACTTTATTTAGACTTGAAAACACCTCAATTTGATATCTAGCTTGGATAAGATTTTTAACAGGTAGGATAAGTTTCCATTAGGAGAATCAGTTTGCTAGATATCTCAACTATGATCACTGGGATAGTATACATGCAATTCCTGAACTTTAGTGAGTTGAATAGATCAGATCCTGCTTTTACTCCTGAACATACTTACCTCTAGCTCTGAAAAACGTGCTAAAGCAAGTTCTTTATCTTTACATATAAAGAACCTGCTATCAGAAATATTTTCCCTGTGCTTGCACTTTTATACTTGTCAAATAACTTCTTAAGCTTCACCTTGATATACTAAATAAAAGGAGTATCTTTGGTCTCTAGGGCAGGTTTTCCAGGCCCTGGATGTCTGCTGCTGAGACAAGAGCAGTGCTTTAACATTGGGAGTTCGAAATCCTCACCAAATCTCAAGAGGTAGACTTTATCAAAAAGATTCCTTTAATGTTCCTTAAATGTTTCACATCTCAGAGTTCACTAACCTTTTTAAGAGGAACTGGCATATGTACCTGTATATTTAAAGAATGCTTTGCATTAAATAGTCAATATTTATGTAAATGTCTCATACAATATCTGACAGCAACTTGACTGTTCTTAGGCAGGTAAAATTGAGATGGATAACAGACTATTTTTGAAGTTCCAAAAGAAACATCTAGTAAACACAATAAATGAGAAAATAGTTCAAAGAAATCTCTGAATCTGGTGTGTAATATCCTTCAAATACTTATGGATCGTGGCATGTGGGATACAGAAAGATAAAAGCAAACAGGGATTTAGCCACTGCAACTTTTACAGTACAGCTGTAATATTGCTTGAAGATATTTTTGGGAGAGGAAAAGCAGTGTCCCTCCTCCAGTCTCAACTGAATTTGCTATTCAAAGGTCTGAGTTAGGGAAGTATTCCCACAAGTTTGTCGGAGAGGTGGAGAGTCAAAGGAGGAACCTGACACAAGCTATTCTCCATTGCCTTGTCAGGAACCTCAGTGTCTGCACTGGCTATAGAAATAAGATGGGTCTGCTCTGAATAATCATCAAAAAAGATGATTCTTTTTTGAATATAAAAAGAACATTCTTTTTATTCCTTATTAGATAGGTTGCTGATTGACCACCAGTCTATTAAAGGACATTACAGAGTTGTGCTGCCTGAGGCTACCCTGTAAAAGACATTGCATCCAGTACACTGAATCCCTCTCAGCTTTTCTTCCTAACTGTGTGATCAAGGTGCTGTTTCAGCCTGGATTCATCCCAGGTGTTTTAGGGGGGAAGCTGTGTTCCCTTCCAGTCATCCCTCTGTACTTCATGGTAGGAGTCAGACATTGCTGGAGGTGATGCAGGACTTGTGTGTGCCCCAGCAGAATGGGATGACTTGATTCTACTCAATCCTCCCCTACCAGCTAAGGTAGGGTCCTGCTCTGAAACAACTTCTCAAGGAAATACTTTGGCAAAGTAGCATCAAAACAGCTGATAGAACACAGAATAACAAGCACTGAAGTGATATGATTTTCAGAGTCACATTTCTATTCAAGTACTGACACTTTCACTGTTTGCATACCTGATCCTCAAATCAGACCTATCATTCATTTAGTTAGGGGAAAAAATCTCTAGGACACAGGATACACAAACACTTAAAGAAAAACATCTTGTGTAGTAAGAAAGGTTTATTGATGGTATCAGGAATATGCTCACCAAGTGACATTTTCATCTGGGAGATAAATGATAATACTTGGCAAGGTCATATTAGTTATTCTTTAATTTCTTCTTTCTCTCATTTCTTGCTATTATTTTCCTCTTTCCATGCATGTAGCTCCTGTTTTTAAACTGTCTTTAATTCCTGACACTTTGTGCTCATGGAAGTCCCTACAATTTGAGAATACTTTACATTCAGGAAAATACACTTTATATGTTAAAAATCAATGGTGACACAATATTTACAGCCCAAAGGCCAAACATTTGGGCTTCTTTATAGAGGGTTAGTGCTTGGAGACCAGCTTTGTGCTGCTATGCTATAGGCATCAAAGAATAATAATACCACAGTTTTAAACTCAATGACTTGAGTGGGCTCCAGCACAGTTAAGTGAGGGACTAGCTGATTTAATGGATTACCTTAATTCGGAGATGGATATCAGCATTATTATTTTTTGCCTAAACTGTGAACCAGCTCTCTTTGTCTAAGAGAAGGTCACCTGTTCTCTGCTAAAATATTCATATAAAGTCTAAAATTATAGGACAACACTTTCTCCTACTTAGGAAAATGTTGGATTCTCAAAGAAAGGTATTTTTGTAGAAGTCACAGTTAATTCCTTGCAAAAAAAAAATAATTCCTCTTGCAAAAAAGAGGTCATAATGTGATAATGTTTCCTCTCTTTCTCACTATTTATATAATAAATATGCAACATTTCTGAAACCTTGATTTCTGAGCTGAAATAAAAGCTGTTTTAGAGATTCAGCTTTTCTAACACAAGAGGTAGTTTGTTATTTTAGAGATGTTTATGAAAATTTGTTTTATATTCCAGGCAAGATTTTAATGTTTTCAATTGGCATATTTTACTCTAATAGGCTTAATTTTGGTCCATGAGACATAAACACTGCGAGGCATTTATGACATCATTAGAAACAGTACTATGTACCTAGGGAACGCAGTGTCATTTGGTTTGTACATTTGATCCCTGCTTGTTATTAGGTGCACTTTACTAAATCAGCAGAAGGAGATAGGTCACTAACGACTATTACCAAGCTAATAATAATTATAAGGGTAAAAAACTGTTATTGATGTTTCAGACATTGTTCCATATATGCTGTTACTGAGACACTGATTTGTGATTTCCATTGCTAGGAATGAACTTTCTTTGACCTGTCATTTGGCATAAGTTAGACTGTTCTGATAGTTACATATCATCCTTTCTGTAGGTGAAATTATTGTATTTAAGTGTTTTCATGGATTTTTGAATTAAAGATTCTTTACAGGTAATAGGGGAACCAACAAAATTTAGGCCATATTTTGAAACATTGAAAAGTAATGTTAATCCTGATCAATACACACCACAGGAGTTTGTATATTATAGTCTCCCTCTCTCTCCGAACATAATCCATGTGTGTAAGCATATGAGGAAGTGCAGTGACCTCAGCAGGGCTTGTACTTAAGGTCAGATTCTCTGACCTGTGCAACTAGTGGCTGTTTCACTGATTGTGATGGTCTCAGTAAAACTGATTGCCCTGAATTATGTGAAAAGGAATAGTTTGGACAGGTTTGTAGGTTTCTACATACAAAGTTGTTTCATTCTACTTTGTGGTAATATTAAGTCAATGAAAGCACATGTTTTAGAAAAGGGCTTTGCAATATGGACTCTATTGTTAATATTACTGCATCTGGGAAGATTGAAACTCTCAGTCAGGGGTCAGTCCTTCAGGTCCGTGACATGGGACATAAGCGAAGCAGAAGGTTTTTGTTTTGTGCATTGTTATTTTCTCACTCGCAAATTGTAGGTTTAAAAGAGAGAAAAATGGTGCTTGCTAGCTGTAGAACTGAGCCAGTGAATGTTCTATATACTTATAATGTAATCTTTTTTAAAAAATGCATGGAAGAATGGAAGAAAAATCTTCCCTGGACCATCAGATAGAACTCCATTCAGGAAATCAATGGTGACAGGGAGACTGTTCTGGAGAAGTTCTATCAGCTGGTGATCCCGTTATAACATGGTTATAAATTCTTAGATCACTGCTATTGGCCATCTTTGGAAGCAAGATGCTGGGCTAAGTGGGATTTTGGTCCAGAAGATGCTGCAATTCTCCTGTTCTTATAATTTGTGTCATGAAATAAAACCTTAGAAAGCCATTTATTTCTATAAATTTTCAAATTCCCATTGTGTTCACCTCTTCTTTCTGTCTTTACCCACCTCCTCCCAGTTTCTTTAAAGGCATCTGTGCCTTTTATTCTGGTGTGACACCACATGCAAGTGTATATTTCTGAATATATCATGCTGGTTTCTCATGGTTTGTTGTCTCTAGGAAGAAAGCAGACAAGAAGGTTTTTTTTCCCAGATGTTTATAGTTGTGAAAGTCCAATGACAATGAATGAGATTTCAGAGAGCAACAGTGTTTCTGTCTCCATACCAAGAAAAAAAGATGTATTCTCAGCATGTTAGTGAATATGCAGTAAAATCCTAGGGAGACAAAGGCAATTCTCAGCAGAATTGAAGTAAAAACTGTATTCCTGTTTAATGTTTTACATGCTAGAACATTTTCAATCCAGAGATGACTGTGTATATCACAACATTTCAATAGGCATATGATGAGAAGACAGAGGAATGCAGTCCCCAGTATACAGATAAGGGGTCTCTGCAAAGCTGTGACTTGCCATGCTGGATATAAAAGATAATGCAGACAAAAAAATCATAATGCACAACACAGGTTGATGGTGACTAGGGAGGGGGAAAGAGAAATGCCAGAACTGACTGAAATTTCACTTCATTTACACAGCAAAACTCCACAGATAGGTATAATTTTTTTGTTTGCTTTGTATCATCATCCTAGAATTGATATTGCTCTCTGTGACAGGTTGCATCATTATAGTGTACCTTTAAGGCTCACGTCAGAGGGAGCAAGTAAAAGTGAAGAGTGCTATCTGTGTTTCACATACACAGCAGATTTTTTTTCCATTCTGATGTGTGAAAAATGCATCTTTCTGGTGAGAGGAGAGGGAAAAGGAAATATGAATTAGTTTCCTTAAAAATATCAATGTATTTTGTTTTCAGCAGAATAAAGGTTTTCCTGGGAAGAAAAGAGTTTGCAAAGGTTCAAAGCACATTGGACAAACACTTTGAACAAGTACTAAACTGATCCTTACCAGAGACATACAATCCCAGGCTATTTCAGGAAGGCCCATAGCTGGAAGCAGTTGGAGATTAGGAGAAGTCTAGGAAAAGGACCCTGTGTGTTCTTATGCTTTGTTTTTACAGTCTTTCATAGGCATCCATTTTTGGTTACAAATGGAGTCCAAAAATGTGCTGTTCACAAGCTAGAGGATATAGCCCCAGGATATAGATCCTGGGTTGGTCCATTTGGGCCTTTCTCATGAGATTCTCTTACCACTGTGGGAGACTTTAGGACTTTTTGAAGGGTTCAAGAAACATTTTACGTAATAGATTCATGAGGGGAAGAACAAAGCAGTTTAAGCACAGGGTCACTTACTGGATGATGCCCTAGGAGCAGAATTTGCAAGGCTGCCTTCAGCATATCAACTCTGAACCCAGTGAATGGAGGAAGTATTCAGGAAGATGCTGGTGTGGATCCATTAGATGAAGAACCAGTAGAGATGGAGCAGGCAATAGTACGAGGCACAGGTTCCAGACACCATCTGTCTCCTGCATCACACTTCTGTGAAACTGCGATTTGAAACTTGACACAGGTACATGAAATTAAGTGACCAGGCAGGTGGCGGAGTCCTTGAGGGGTTAATTGCAAGACATCATGTGAAAAACTTCCCATTCCTCAGGGCATGGACCAACATTTCCTATCTGCTCAGTCTCAGGTGAACATGCTGCCACCGAGCTGCACATACTCATGTGCTTGTTTTCCTTCTGCCTTGCCATTTGCATGCAGTGACATTTCCTCTTCGCTGCCCATGGTTCATTGTGGAGCAGAAAATATGCTCCCTAATCTCTCTCTTCCCACAGGATTTCTCTGCAGTGGGGCAGTATAGGATTGCAGCTGCCTGAAACTGCACCCTGGGTGTCCTCTTTCTGGCAGGAGACCTCTAACCACTGGGCTGTTGTGCAGAACAGGTGCTAAACCACAGTGATTTAGAAATGGTTGATGGAAGCCTAGCAAGTGAGATTTCCCCAGAGGTATGAGTGCAGCAGGGCATTCTTTCTGGTACTGAAGGAGCCACAGGTAGGTCACAGACAGACACCTCCCTTAGTCACCTTGGAGGAAAGGACACTACTCAGCATTTCAAGAAACTCAGGTGCCCAGGGTATCTCAGGTGAGGCAACAATTACATAAATGTCTCCCCTCTGTTTAAACATTATCAGATGATTTGTTGTTTGTTGCCATGATAAATTAAGTTTGTTGCACAGAGTGTCAAGTATTTTGACATACTTTTTAATTGTTTCTTTTTTTCTTAGTTCAGCTTTCCTTTTATCATCCTTTCTGGTGCACGCTGATGTTATCTCTTTTTTCAGTTAATTTGGGGCCCAACAGACTCATTTCTGAACCCCGGCTTCTCTTTCCTCCCCACAGCAAGAGCAGGAGCTGGCTGGGGCCTCTAGTATGCCAGAACTGAAACTTGGCTGATGTGCAATTAATGCTGGGAAACTGATTAAAATTCACAAGAGCTAGGGGGATAAAAGGCCAACTTTCCAGCTGCCTCCAAGCCTGCTTCTGAATTCACCCACTTTAACTTCATATTTACAAGGTGAAAAGGAATTTGTGTACAACAGGCAGACAGCATTAAGATGCAGCATTAAGAAAATTGTTACTGAGTATACAGTTAATATACTCCTTTACTAAAGTTGTTTTGCATATTGTTGATCACAGACTGATTGTGCTCTAGGTTATACACAAAACCTCCCTCCCAAACACGCACACACGTTTGAGTATTTTTTGTAATAGAAAACTTAGTACTTGGCTTCTTAATGAGTGGTGCTGATGGGAAATGACCCCTGCTTTCCTAAACACACAGCAATCTAATTTGAACCTGTGTGCCAATTACTGGCCTCTGTGGAGCACTTTGCTGTGAAACAATCAAGTCACAATAGGATTAGAAAGCGTTGCAGGGAGACCACAAGGGAAAGCAAACACAGGCGTAACTGCAGGTTTATTCCTTTAAATTGTCTGTAAATAGCACTGATAGCTTCCTTAGTGCCACCTAGGTATTGTTTCTATAAATCCTCTGTAGGTACAATCTGAAATGAATATAGACAAGGAGTCTTTTATAGCATACAAACTCTGCTCACTGAGCTGGTCTGTCCTTAAGAAGACTGTGGATGTTTACCTAAGCATCCTCAGAAGACAAAAGCAGACAAAGCAGGACAGACAACTCGGCTGCTTCAAAGACTTTTTTTTTCATTCAGACAATACATTTTAATATTCTTGTTGCTAAATGAAAACTGTCATTACTGTGACAGCAGCCATACTTCCTTCTAGATGTACATGCATAGATCTGGCAGATAGACAAGAGGCCTTCAATTCACCTAAATTAATACTTTGTTGCAATCCTGAACTAACAGTTTAATATGTGGCCAATCCTGCGCAGCTCAGCAGAGGCAATGCCCTGCCCAATGTCTTGAATGGGCTGATTTACCTAGCTGAAATGGGAGTGAAGCTACATTCCCTCTCTTGTGATGTGCATGTTCTCCTTTGTGCTACTTCTCTTGTACGATGGCATCAAGCTTATTTTGTATAGAGACTTTTTCTCTAAAATTATGCTAACAAACATGTGGGATATACTCACATAACATGACATACAGTTATTTCAAAATAGCCTCTGTGTGAGGCTGCTTGACCTACATGAAGTCATGAGGCCACCTAACTTAACTCTACAGACTGTTATGTTCCAGTTTCAGGTATCAGAGAATAAGATCAAGCCAACTGTAATTGCCAACATCGTCAGTGAATAATAGTCGCTGTGTAGGTGACATGAGCTGTGGCTGTCTCTGTGGGGAGGTTTCTTCAGTCCAGATATGCATGACCAACTCTGTCAGACTATGTCATGTTTGGAGTAACCATACTTTCTGACTTGATATATGCCAAAATAATGATAATGTGGCCCCAGAACTTATGTTCCCTCATCCTTCCACCACTGCACCTTAAGTCTTAGGCTAAACCATTTTCTACTGTACATCCATGGCATCTACCTTTTAAAGCTTAATAGCTCTTCTGTGTTCAGTCAGAAGCACAGGCTATAGCCCTGGTTGAATCCTGTGAAAAACCTTTCCAGTTCCACGTGAGTCACGGAAGGGAGCTCTGACAGATACAGCAATTAACTATTGTGTTCTGACTTCCAAAACTTACAAGAGTGCCATGAAGAAGACAGAGCAAAGCTCTTCATGGTGTTCCATGATAAAAGGACAAAATACAATGGGCATAAGGTGAAGGAAAAGAGCTGCTCAGACTTCATATAAGCAAGTCCTTGTTTTCTGTGAGGACAGTCGGGCAGTGGAGCAGATTTCACAGAGAGGTTATGATATCTTTGTCCTTGGAGGTTCTCAAGACCTGACTGGACATAGCCCTGAGCAACCTGGTGTGACCTTGGAGTTGCTCCTTCTTTGTGCAGGAGTTTGGAATAAAAAGCCTCTGAGGTCTCTTCCAATATGAATGTCTGTGATTATGTGCCTGGTACTTGTTATTTTGACTGACTGCAAAGTAATGATTCCAGGTTACTCTGTGATTCCATATGGTTTATAATATGTACATACCAATACCAGACTGAACCTCAATTAACCTATCTGTTCAGAGTGGTGTGTACTAATTTCCTATCTTTGCAAATCATAGTATTATTGAAATAAAGAGTTCAGCTTGGAAAAAAATCAGCGCAAAATTGATCATACACAAAAGTGGTCTTGCTGGGTTGAGTCTTCTAAAACTATGAATATTTGATCTCTTAATTGTAGCTGTGCCTTGAATGACACTTAAAAACCTCTGATTTTATTAAGTTTCATCTTAATAATTTAATTAGATAAAACCAAGATAAGAGGTTTAGTAACATACATTTTGAAATTAATGAGCTGAGTGCCAGAGGATGAACTATATTACCCACTTCAAGTGCACATACAACATTAATTAATGTAGTCTAGCTTTGTTTTAAGAGCATTTGATAATCTACTGTGTGCAGTACTCACTGCTAGTTTAAAAAGAGGAGCCAAAAAAAGAAATAAAGAAGTCAAGTTCATGCAGTCAGTGGAGGAAAGAATTAAATATTTTTTTCATAAAGATTTCAAGAACAAAAGTAATATAAGCCTCAGAAGTTTAGAAGCAATTTTAATTTTAACCGGAAAAATAAGCTAAGGTTAAGACTTTCCTTTGGAATATCTCTCTTCTTTGAGGGGAGACATAGTAGAAAAACAGAAGGCATTTTTGTGATAGGTAAGAAAAAATTATTTCACTCTGTTTAACAAAAAATAAATAAGAGAGTGAAATGATAAAGGCAATTTATATGTAAGAAAATTAAGTACTGAACATTTAGATAACGTTTTTAGAAATACGAATGAGAATGTCTGTATTTCCTCAGCATTTTATACTGTGAACAATTAGTTACATCTTTACAACAGCTCTTTTTTTTTGCCTAAAAATATTTTTAGAAGCCCCTCTGGTATTTAATTTTCAACAAAATCTACCAAATGAAAGTTTATAGTTTAATTCCTATTATAATTAGTAGCTATGTTAGTAGGAATTGTTACAGTACTCTTTAAATTCAGTAGCACAGAGACAGGATGATGGAAAGAGTAAGACTTGTTATTCTGTCAAGCAGTTCTGGAGATGTTGTGAGTATTGGAGAAAGAATTGTGGATTTACTGTAATGCTGAGATGGACTGGGACCCTTTATTCTCTCTAATCCCTTTTAAAAGGGATTTATTCTTCATCCTTTTTATAAAGGACATATTTTTTTACATATATATACACACACAAATACTTCCCTTAAAACTGCTTTACAGTGGATTTCCAGATCCTACAGGGGTCATTGACTGTACAGTGGCAACATCTTTCTTAACTCAGCTGAGAAACCTGGCTGGAATGAGTATAATTGGGATCTTTCCCTCAGAACTATGGCAACAATGATAACAATAAGGCTTTGTTCAGTTGAAACTGGGGTAATCTTTTCCACCAAAGCAAACAAGGAGTCAGGAAGCCAGACTGAGGATACAGTTAATGAGGAAGTTTGTGAACATTCACACAGAGCCTGTCTGAAACCTCCTTGCCTTTCTCACTTTGCATTCAGTAATGCAGGTTTTACTGCTTATCTCAATCTTTTTCCTACAAATGAACAAAAAGACAGCTTTCATAAGAGAACAAAACCACTTGAATGCTCAAATTAATGCTAGGATTATGTAAACTATGGCCTTTGGTCCTGCCCGTTTTTTAGTATTATTATACTCTGACCTGTTACTTAAAGCCATCTGTCAACATGCCATCACCATTCAGTGAACTTCCAGAAGAGGAAGCAGTGTAGATGTATCAATGCAGTGAAGTGTCCAAACTAATTAAGAGGTCACAGTTATTAGTCTGAGCTCCCAAGTGTGTGGAAATGTGGCTCCATAGCTTGCAGGCCCTGGTACATATCTGCAACTGCCCACTGTGTGCTTGGACATCTATCTGGGATGTCTTGCTTGGCATCCTGTTGTGTCATGTGCACACAGCCTTTGATTTTATGCTCCACAGAGCACAGATGTCCCTTTTTTGTGTTTTCAGTGAAGGACTAAAAATGCTTGTGGGTGCCTTGAAATCAATATTTATGATGGTAATATAGTATGAAGTCTACAAGTTTGAAAATTGATCCCTGGATTGCATGAATAATACATCACTTTATAACAACAGTACTGGAACTAGTGATGATAGAAAAACCAAATGTTAAAAACCTGCAAATGAACAGCCAACATGGTGCAAATATGGTAAACTGTGGAGCAAAAATGAGGAAACCAGAGGGAAGACCTGACATGTTCTGAAGTGTTATCTCACCCAGATATTATGAGTGTGCAGGAGCAGTGGAAGGGGAAATAAGAAACTTTTCTGCATTGCATGAACCTTCTGAGATCATGAAGAAGCATCTCAAATTCTGATACAAGAGTATCATTGGTGATCATTTTGTGACAGTCCCTTTTTCCTCTCCACACTCCCTGCATTATGACCCAGAACACAAAGTGGTTCTTGATTTGAAAAGAATCATAGAATCATAGAATCATAGAATCATAGAATCATAGAATCATAGAATCATAGAATCATAGAATGGCCTGGGTTGATAGGGACCATAAAGATCATCTCCGACACGTGGATGTCCTTCCTGTGCTGGGACCCCAGAGCTGGATGAAGCCCTGCAGGTGGGGTCTCACCAGAGCAGATCAGAGGGGCAGAATCCCCTCCCTGGCCCTGCTTTGGATGCAGCCCAGGACACATTTGGCTCTCTAGGCAGTGAGTGCCCATGGCTGGGTCATGTCCACCCACCAGCACCCCCAAGTCCTTCTCGGCAGGGCTGCTCTCCATCTCTTCATACCCCAGCCTGTGCTGATACCAGGGGTTTCCCCAGAGCAAGGTACAGCACCCTGCACTTGGCCTTGTTAAACCACAAGAGATTCTCATGGGCCCACTTCTTGAACTCATCTAGGTCCCTCTGGATACCATCCCATGGCTTAGGTGTGTCAACCATACCAGTCAGCTTGGTGTTGTCTGTAAATGTGCTGAGGGTGCACT
Source organism: Vireo altiloquus (assembly GCA_013396875.1). Taxonomy (NCBI): domain Eukaryota; kingdom Metazoa; phylum Chordata; class Aves; order Passeriformes; family Vireonidae; genus Vireo; species Vireo altiloquus. The sequence goes on along the minus strand of VZRF01003355.1, from coordinate 849,773 downwards.
CCGTCCCTTCATCCATGTCATTAATGAAGATATTAAATAGCACTGGTACCAATATGGAACATTGAGGGGCACCACTTGTCACTGATGCCCATTGGGAGTCTGAGCCGTTGACCGCTACCCTCTGGATGTGACTATCCAACCAATTCCTTATCCACTTAACAGTCCACCTAGCAAATCCATGTCTCCAAACTGAAGAGAAGGGTGTTGTGTGGGACTATGTCAAAGACGTTGCAGAAGTCCAGGTAGATGGCAATCTGTAGTCCTTCCTTGTCTGCTGATGGAGTTACTCCATCACAGAAGGCCAATAAGTTGGTCAGGTGGGACTTGCCCTTGGTGCAGCCTTACTGGCTGTCTCAAATCACCTTCCTGTTCTCCATGTGCCTTAGCAGACCTTCTAGGAGGAGCGGTTCCACAATCTTTCCAGGCACAGAGATGAGGCTAACAAGTGGGTGGTTCCTAGAGTCCTACCCTTTTTGAAGATGACTACAATGTTTCCTCTTTTTCCAGTCATCAGGAACTTCGCCTGACTGCCATAGATATTACCTGACTGCCATCATGGAAATAGTCTTGGCAACTACATCAGCCAATTTCCTCAGGACTTGGGATGCATCTCATCAGGTCCCGTACATTCAGGTTCCTCAGGTGGTCATGAACCTGACCTTTATGTACACTGGGAGGGACTTTGCTTCCCCCATTCCCATCCTGCCGTTCATCTACTCAAGAGGTGGCAAGAGAGGTTGCCATTGAAGACAGGCAAAAATTTTGATGAGTACCTCAGCATTCTCCTCACCTGCTTTTACCATTTTTCCAGCACAGTTTATTGGTGGGGACAATACACCTGTTTGCACCCTTCCTAGCAGGATCTGAATAAAATATCAGACCTCTCATTCTTATGTGGACTTTTCCACAATAAAGTAATGACCAGTAGTTAAGGACAGACTGTCATTTTCTTACAAGCAGCTCCCATGGCATGATATTCAAATAGTCAGACTGTTTACTTTTTAATGCTTTGCATACTTATGAGAGAAGCTTTTAATTGCACAATTCGGCACATATTCTTCAAACTCTCTGGTATATGATACATGAACTCTTCTCTGTGTTTGACTTCCATGGGAGAAGGACGACAAACTTGTATTTTTCCCTCCAGCTGTCTGAACAATAGCAATACTCCTCAGCAATGTGAATTTCAAGATGAGGGGAAAACACCTTGTCAAAAATTGTTAATACAAAATTACTGTTCATCATTCCAAATCAGCACCATGTTATCATTTTTCTAATTTGGTTTTGGATGGAAAAGATGGAACCAGCTATGAACAAACATGACTTAATTCAAATATGAGGAATACCAGTCTTCAGCAGGATTGCAAAACAACATTTTCTCCTCCACAAGTAATGAGGTATTTAAAACACTAAAATCAACTTCTATAGAAATTTATAATAATAATAATAATAATACCAACAATAACAACAATGACAAGAACAACAACAACAACAGCAATAATAATACATTTGAAAAAATAAAACATCATAATAATGAAAAAAAAATAAGCTAAGCTGATATAATGTATTTTATGTTTTATAAACTTTTACAACAATTTGGAAACCCCAAAAAGCTGGGCTTGTAATGGCAGTGCTGGCAAACCTGTAACTGTACTGGTGTGAATGGAGCTGCTGTAATGAGAGAAACTATTGCTTGGAACGAGGACAAGTATATTCTTCTCTGAGATTCTACAGTCCCTACACCCCTGGAGTACCATTCGAGACAATGATGAACCGTGGTCTCAATTCCCTTATTAGCTGTAAGACCTAAAAATTATATGTGCAATTAAAAGGCAAAATGCTGATATTACTCATAAGAAGCACTTTGTACATTAGCAAGGTACAAAAGTCTGCTGACACTTTGCAACAGAGAGAGTCAGCGGGGCAGAAGATTAATAGAGCCTCATAAATTTGCAGGGTGAAAACAGTGGATGGGGCAGAATAAGCATGTTGTGTTAGAGATAAATAAAGGGCATGGTCATCATGACAAAACGTTTAACAAGGAATACACTCCCTTCTTTTAGACAATTTGCTGGCCTAGCATTAGGTTGCTTTATGTAACTACATATAATTACCTCACAGCAGTTCCAGCTAGTATCACAAAGACCTTCTAGCATTTCAGGCAGCATAGTGCTGGGAAAAAGCTCTTTAAAATGAAATGCATTTCCTTGTTTCTTTATTTTCTTTTCTCCAAAACATTCCTGTCATTTCTTTCTGGTCACAGGCTTGTCCAAGGAGATACCAGTTCTTCCAGATCTTTTTGATTTCTTGCAGCTAAAAATCTTCTTGGCTTTGCATGTGTGAAGGGAGAAAACAAGCAAATGCTATTAATCGTGTGTAGACTGTATCTCCCCTCATGTCTCTCCTTTTATTTGGAGAGAAACACTGGACTGAGAAATCTGTGACACTATTTTATCTCAATCTATCCTGCTTTCATTCCCAGAAATGAATGGGCAGAGTTCATAACAGGAAGATGTAAACATTAATAAATGAGCAGAATAGGAATTAAAAACCAGACTATGAACCAAATGCCATTAGACAGCCAAACGTTTTTATGTCAAAAATATGTTCTGTGTTTTGATGGCAACTCAACCTGAATATGTTCAAACTTATGTGAAATATCTGAAATATAATATTTCCAGTGCTTTTTGCTTTCAGACTGACTGAACTGTAGTGTTGAATATGTGCATAGGGATGAGGAAACAACAAGGGAGAAGCATTAAACAAATCAGATTAAATATAAAAACATAAGCAAACACAGTAATAAATAAATACTGTGTAGTTGTGACAAATACATCCCCAAAACAGTAGAGGACTGGTAAGAGTAATGGATGTTCAGCTGATGTGGCTGTGAGTGTCAGTTTTTTTGCACTAGTAATTCTGATGGAGAAAGAGAGTAAATTAGCTTTTGGTAGATGGTTGTAACTGGGATAACTCATAGGGAGAGGTACTTTTTTCTTTCTTTCTTTTTTTCTTTCTTTTTTTCTTNTTTTTTTTTTTTTTTTTTTTTTTTTTTTTTTTTTTTTTTTTTTAATAAACATGGATGTAATTTGCTCATTCTGTTGCTAGAAATCTGGAACTAAAACGAAAAAAGCAAAATGAAAAAAAGGGACAGTCTGACACAGTCTGATTTCTCTCATATTTTCATATATGTAGTTTGTATATTCCAACACACACACAAACACATACATTTGCTTGTCTAATTCTGTCCAATGCTACCCTTGATAGCAAGATGTTTCACATCTAAACCTGACACACATGTAGGTGCCAGCTATAGTATTTGTGGTATCAGTAAGTGATAGGAGATATGTATCACAAACTCTCTGATTTTTCCATTTGCATTTAACCTTTGCATTATAGGTGTTAAAAGGATAATTTATAATATTGTAATTTGGTCTAATCCAAATTAAAATTTAATACTCCACCTCCCTACTTCCTTGTGAGATGCTGTGTTAGTAACTGTATGAGATAAAGAAGGTCACACATGGGATAGGAAGTCATCCACGGGGTTGTGGGAACACCAGCTTAACTCAGTTCCCTGCTTGTTCACATTGTCAGGAAAAACTTGATGAATTTTGTGGACAATCTGTCTTGATGAGTTATGATGGGGGGTGAGACAAACATCAGAACTGCTTGGATTGCATGTGGAATTTGAAGGAGTTGTGAAACTGAGTCTCATGGGCTCTGTAAAATGAAGGGTGGTCTAACATTGGCAGCTCCCTCCTGGCAGAAGGAATCCTACTGGTCATCTTAAAATGGGTTTACTCCATTGATAATGGGGTAGAATTCGACCTCAGAAAAATGATTGGCATTCTCAAGGGAATCTGCAGTCTCACAAATTTGCAAAACCCTCCCACATAAGGATTACAATGAACACAGTTCTTTATAGCAAAATGCAGATTTTGAAAAACTTTAAAAAGTGATAAATGCTGTCCTGAAACAAGAGAATAGGACATATTTCTATTGTATGACAGCTTTGGTTCCTTAGTGATGCTCTTTCTAAAGGCATCGAGGAAGCAGCCAAAATATGCAATGACCTCCTTTTCTGGAGGTTTTGCCTTAAGAGATGTTTAAAACCATGCATCCTCACTGCAATTACCTAAGGAGTAGAGCATTGCGTGTAATCAAATATACTGAATTCACTATCAATGACATCTGTTAAATGCCTATGGAGAGGAAAGGTTCTATGACATGACAAGGTCTTAGGTCTTTGATGTCATTTCTTTGAAAGAGGACAAACAAGTGAAAATTTTCCAAGAAATTTCAAAATCACCAAAATAAAAATACTCCCTTCTAATCAAACCAGAAAAAACCCTTCCTGTTTTGTAAATTTGTTCTGTACCTGTATTTACCATTATTTGTAAAGAGGAAACATTTTTTAAAGACCGATTTTTTTTTAATTTATTCACTAAATAATGCACCCTTACTTGGGGAATTAATGCAGTGTAGATTTATTACAAGTAACATTAAAGAAAAACTATAACCATTTACATTTTAAATAAGGTTGTTATGCTAAATATAATTAGAGCATATGTTGATCTACTTTTTCTAAATACTGCCGGCAAAAAGCCTCCCTGAAAAGTAATATGACATTCCATTTTAGACAATTGAGAGCTTTACTTTCAGACAGAGGATGCTATTTAGGCAAAAATTTCAGCACTAGATCTCCTGAGATGCTTCAACTTCAATTGTTTTGATAAAACACTTAAATAAGCAGGTGATGTTTGGTAGTATAAAACTAGGATTCTAGGAAACATCACCAGGAAACTTCCTAGCCTGGTACAGCCCTCAGGCTATTATCCATAACTGCTCTTCCATGTGGGTGGTGATGAAGACACAACACCCTGCACAAACTTGCAGTTGTTCAAGAAATTAGTCAATAGGTCCTCCTGGGAAACGGCCCTCAGGAACAAGGGAGCAGAACAGAGCTGGTAGATCTTTGAGAATCATTTCCAGGGAGTGCAGAAGTTCTTGATGCCTAGACACAGAAAATCAGAAAAGAGAGGCAAGAGACCAGCATGGCTGAGTTGAGCCCTGCTGTCAAACTGAGACGAAAGAAGGAAATGCACAGGCAGTGGAAGCAGGATCAGGTATCCTTGGAAAAGTGTAGGAATGCTGCCTGGTTGTGTTGGGGTGGGGTCAAGCAAGGGATGCAGAGAATAACTAGAAGGTGTGTCAGGCGGAAAAGGAAGGTCAGAGAAAGTCCACCTCCCTCCCTCATGAGCAACGCTGGCAAACTGGTAACAGCAGGCAAGGAAAAGGCTGAGGTGCTCAACAATTTTTTTTGCCTCAGTCCTCAATGGCAACTTCTCTTCCCACACCTCTTGGGTGGATGGACTGCAAGGCAGGGACTGGGGAAGAAAAGTCCTTCCCACTGTACATAAAGATCAGGTTCATGACCACCTGAGGAACCTGAATGTATGTAAGTCTGCATATGAGATGCATCCCACAGTCCTGGGGGAATTGGCTGATATTGTTGCCAAGCCAGTCTCCATGATGTCTGAAAAGTCAGGTAAAAATGTCATGGCATAATAGTTCCTGATGACTGGAAAAAGGGAAAATTTGCACCCATTTTTAAAAACGGTAGAAAAGAGGACCTGTCAGCCTCACCTCTCTGCCTGGGAAGATAATGGAACAGCTCTTCCTAGAAGCTCTGCTAAGGCACATGGAGGACATAGAGGTGATTTGGGACAGCCAGCACAGCTTCACCAAGGGTAAGCCCTGCCTGACCAACTTAGTGGCCTTCTGTGGTGGGTTGGAAACAGCCCGGCCGAGGAGTACCAGCAAACATGAGAACAACCTTTGCTGGATGTGGCTTTCTGATCTTTTCTGCAGACCAATTTTACATTCAAATTAAACAAGAACAACTGTTATCAGTGGAAACTATTCCAGGTTATGCCAGGGCTGCAACTTGATGCTCATGATTTGGTAAAGTACTGGGACACGGTTTACTTTTCTAGTTTACACTTATTGCCAAATCAACAGAAGTTATATTTTTTGTACGCCCCTTTGATAAGCTACCAACACCATTTACATGATTGCTATATTTGCCACAGTGACCTCTAAACTTTCTGTTCTGTGTCAATTTTCATTTCTCTGCATTTACTGAACAACGCAAGAATAGTAGTTACCTTTCTATTTATTTACGTATAGATTTAGTCATTGATTTGCCAGAGGGAGATGACAGGAGGCAATCTCACTGACAGGTTAACTGAATCAACCATGAAAACTTTTTGTTTAGCAAGTGTTGCCACTTTAAGCAGTTAGGGATTTTATTGCCTCTTCGCACATTTTTCAGATTTCCTGTATACCTGTAGTTTATCCTTTATTGCATGAAAGAAGGTCTCACTGTATATCATCAAAGTGTATTAATATAATACAAAAGCAAGAGAATGGCAAAAAACCTAGACAAACAAAAAAGAACTGTAACATTTACATTTACATACTAGTTAGCAAAGCCTCAATAACACCTGATTATGAGATATCCCTGTACAAACACTGGGCCAAATTTCAATATTTGAGTCCTTTTCTAGGTTCAGTTCTCATTGTATAAAGTGTGTTTTCCTTGAAAAATCTTTATGGCTAATTGAATCAGTGCTTTCCAGTGAGTGATCAAGGGCTGACAAATTGTTTGTAAAGAAATTAATGGCTTTCCTTCACAGGGAATGAAATCTCTTCCTTCTGCCTTCCAATGTCTGTTGTGATTAACCAGGCTCAATTTGTAAATGGGAAAAAGGTGAAGTATTTGAAAATATTAAGATGCTGCAGCTGGGTCAGGGCTGTGCTGGTATTAACACAGGATGAGGATGAACATATTGAGAACAGTCCTGCAGTGAAGGACTTGGGGGGTGCTGGTGGACGAGAGCTTGACTTGGCCATGTGCTCTTACAACCCAGAAAGCCAAATATGTCCTGGGCTGCATTCAAAGCAGCGTGGCCAGCGAGGAAATTCTGCCCCTTTCCTATGAGGAAAGGCTGAGAGAACTGGAATTGTTCGCCCTGGAAAAGGGAAGGCTCTGGAGATATCTCACTGAAGCCTTCCTGTACCTGAAGGGAGCCCATATGAAAGGTGAGGAGAGACTCTTTACAAGAGCATGTAATGGCAGAACAGTGGGGAATGGATTCAAACTCAGAGTAGGTTTAGATTAGATGTTAAGAAAAAAAAACATTACAGTGAAAGTGGTGAGTCACTGGAACAGCTGTGAGTGGCCCATCCATGGAGGTGCTCAAGGCCAGGCTGGATGGGGCTCTGAACAACCTGGTCTATTGGAGGTGTCCCTGTCCATAGCAGGGAGGTTGGAACAAAATGATCTCTAAGGTCCTTTCCAACCCAGGCCATAGTTCTATGGTTAAAAAGTGTTAATTGATGCCAATATCATGTTAGTGATACAGAAAAGATGTATACCTTGAAAGATGAAATATATTCATATCTGCCCCTCCAACACAATTTTGTATGTCTCACTCTTTTTGTCTCTTTCTTATTTTTTTAAAGAATTAAATTATTGTTGTTTGAAGGAAGCAACTTTTCTTTCAGCTTGTGAATTTTAGTAGTTAGTAGGTAGAAATATTTGCATTTCTAGTTGTCCAGAACGTGATGACCGTGATTAGAGTACATGTAAACAAAATTTAGGATATTGTTGTGCTAAGTTTGTACTAAGTACCCTTTTCCTCAGCTCTCTTCTGCATATTGGTTGTTCCAGTTAAACAGTGAACCATAGTTTTGTACCACTTCAGCCTAAAAGTGAACCAGGTGTGCAAAGATTGTAGTCCTTGTTGGTAAGATCCCATGAGCTAACCTTTATGTACAAACTCCTTTGGCTGCCTTGTAAAACCTGGAGACTAAACTTCCTTTATTTGCATCCAGGCCTAAAGCAGGTGGAACACAATGAGAGCTGGGAATTAAAGACAAAAACGCTCATTGAAGGTTAGGGTTTAAGGCAAAAAACGTGGAAAATAGTTTTGTTGCACATATGTTTAATGACTTATCCTTTATCATTTACTTGTTAACTTTTTCAGCCATTCAGTGTGAAGAGTTTTCACAGGGGCAGAAATCAGACTATGGAGATGCAATTGAAGCTGATTTCTAAGGGATGTGAGTAAGAAAAGTGCAGCAGTGTTTCATGAGACTACTAGCTTTGGAGAATGTAACAAAAATCAGCTAAGCCTGGTGACTGCTCAAGGATATGTTTGTCTTGTTTCATCAAGGTGAACTGAGGCAGCACATGAGTCAAATCACTTTCCATAAAAAAAAATTTGACATAATTTTCATGATGGTATGTGCTGTTTAAAATGGCAACACTCATTCTTCTGTAGGTTGCATGCTTTGTTTATCTAAAATATCCCTAATTTTATTGTTTAATTGGCAGATAGTGGAGTGGAGTTGGCTTAAATCCTGGCAAAAGAAAGGAAGCCCCTGGCCAGCCAGGTACCCCTCCTCCTGTTCATTTCCCAAATCTTTGGGCCTGGTGGTACCAGCCAGATCTCAATTGCTGGGTACCACCTCTCATGTCTAGGCATATGGTGGATACCACTGAAGTAGTCAGACAAACATGACATAACCATAAAATATGCTTTTAAATCTAAAAATCAGGATCTGATTAAAGGGAAGTCCACATTGTCCAGTTTCTGATTCCCAACTATGATACTCAGGGCGGAGCACACAAACAACATGAACAAGTATCTACACTTCATACAGAATGTGACCTCAGCCTTCAGGAAACTGAAATTCAGGTTCTGCATGAAAACTATACCTGAAAGTACTTTTTTTTTTTTTTTTTTTTTTTTTTTGCAAGATAACCCATTGACCTGACTAACTTGCTCTCTACCCAAGTTCAAGAGTCTGTGTTTACTGCCAGACACTACACTGTCTGTTGAAACTGAGAGATAATTTGCTTTCTGGTGAAATTGGAGGTTATCATTCAGCATTTATCAAAATTAGATTGCTGTATGGAACATACTGGTGCATACCTGTGCAGAGTTAATCCACGTAGAATTTGGAGATGTTGTTAGGACCATTACATTGGACTTGGTCCTGGGCACTGCTGTCTCCATCCTCATATTTTGAGAAACAGACCCTATTTCATTTCTTTCAGCATCTTCTTTAGGTGACATCTGTGGAGTTAACCCAAATCTCAATGAATCTCATGAAAATAATGTAATATCTTTACCCAGCTCTGTGTCAAACCTTTGAAGCTCATATTTGTTCATATTCATGTCTCCTTTTCAAGGTGTGATCATGCGTTTGAAGGCAGAGACAGATTGATTTTACTAGAATTTACTAGAGGTAGAAATAACTGGAAAGAACCAGAGGTAAAAACTAGAAAGTCTTGAATTCACTCCAGAAATGGACAACTCTCATAGTTTTTAAAAGATATTTTAAAAAGCACTACATATGTTTTTAATGGTCTGAGGAATTTTGAAAAGAAACTAGCTGAAGAGCCCACAAGGTGTGTGATTTGGAATGATTCAGAAGTAGTCAAAGCTCCTCCCAATTTTGTAAAGAGGATGTGAATTCCACATCCCAAGGAACCCTCATCACCAGGATTTTGGCCCTTCTAAAGTAGGACTCACTAATTTCCTTGATAAAGTTGTTCTGCTTTATAAAACTAATGAATTGTTTGTTGAACCAGAGGCTTCAGTGCTGATGTCCCATATCCTAGGTGAGTTCCGTGAATGCTGGGTTGTAGAGTCAATTTCACCCACGTGCTTTGGCTCAATTAACTTTTAATTATTTTTTGAACAAAAAACCCCATTTTGCAACCACTGATCAAACTGACTCTGCAACACTTTTCATAAATATTTTCATATTGCTCTTCCTGATCCAAGAAGTCGGGTAGAGAACAAGCTGTAATTTTTGGTTGTTTTGTGGAGGATTCTAAGCAAAGAAACTCAAGTTTTTAATAAGCTCCTTTTACAACAGCATTTATACCTAGTGAAACACTGCTAATAACATTTGGGCTTCAATCCTGCAAAGACTACCTGGCTATTTGCCAAGTCCTGAAGACACGAAACAGGGCTTGTATGCAAGAAAGTCTGTCTGTTTTTTCCAATTATATCTGCAGCTCTAATGAAAGATAAGACTTCACATTACAAACTTTTCCTTGTTTAACTCTAGGCTTTGAAAGTAGTCTCCCTGGGTTTAATTACAGCATGTAAATCTGAGCACACAGGTCCCTCTTCACAGGATCAGGGCCTCGGCACTTATCAGGGCAGGGCAGGTATTAAGAATTGTTGTAATTCCTTAGCACAGCTTTGAAAATGTGTTGATGTGTTCTCTTGTATTTTCACGTGCCAGTATCCAACATCTTGTGAGAAAAGGAAGTATCTTCCTTCAATGGATTAATGGAGAGCAGAAAATAAGCCAGTACAGGTGCCAGACTGCCAGTCTGAGCCCCACCCACTGTGGGCGGGTGCTGCTTTTCAGACCCATCCTCTGCTCTTCCAGTCTTTCTTCAGAAACACTGGTAGTCCTTAGACTCAGCCTTAAATGTAGGCTTTCAACAGCTGGCACTTCTCCAGTTCAGCACTCTTTTTCACACAACATCTCTTATTTTTAAGTATTGATGTGCAGAGTTAGCCTCTCTGGTGCCAGCTCAATTCCTACTCAATTCCTGCTATTGTATTTAAAGCTTTGATTATAGTCAAGTGCTATTGAGGGTTTCTGGTGAACCTGTAAAAATCCTCTTAATCAATCTGCTCTGTCTGTACATTGTTCACAGCTGTGATTAAATGTACTGCATGTGTACTGTTTGAGTACGTAGCTGCTAATCCATTTGTCTATCTATAAAGTACATATGTAAGCATATTTTTGCGTACATTCATGGACATATGAAACACACAAAGTGTATGAAGGTACATTTATGACCTCAAGGAACACCACCTTATTGCAAAAGAAGTAACAGTGTAGGTCATTCTGTTAAAACAGTCAAAACCACAGAGTTGGTCATCAGAATTAACCTGATGATTCCTTTCTATTTCTGTTGAAATATTGTCTAATAATAGGATTCATCCAAACCATTTGTCAGACTACTGGCCCAATTCAAGTACTCCTAACAGTCATCATCCTGTGTTAGGACACATTTGAATTAGTTTGCAGACAGTCAATACTTCCTTTATAAGATTTTAAATTGCGATAATTTCATTTTGGGCTCGCTCACAGAAGTTGCAGTACAGATCAATATATTTGACCATTATTTCTCATCAAAGCACTCTAATTCCTTTCTATCTTGGATAGACTAAAATAAATAATTAGGAAAAGATAGTTCAGCTAGTATTATATATACTAATTGGGGTTAGGAATTTTTCATATTGAAAAGTTCAGATGCTGTAGGCCAGGAAGAGCACACAAAAATTGAAATTAAAACTTCCAATTTCTCAGTTGTTGCATCTCAGGTAAATATATTTCTGCAAGTCTTCCTCTTATACTGTGGACTTTTCTTTCACATAAGAATAGGGAGGACATAATGTGTTTTATACTGGTACTTATTAGAATATTAGGGCAGAATTTAAATGTCTTGAACCCACAGAAGAATAATTTCAGCTGGATTTCCTGACTAAGGGTGTCTCTATTTTTGCCTCCATGTCTCCTTGTCTCAACACTCTGGGTGGGAATGGAGCACAGACTATTAGACTGGGGGCTGACAAGGGACATCACCAGTAAAAACTGCTATTGCTTTCAGCCATGTGAGGCTGATTGTAACAATATGTTAATACTGTGTTATGAAGCCCTCTGAAAATCTGATTTATGGTGTTTCCCATTATTGTTTCTGGACAGTGATTTAACAATATGCAGAAAACCTCCAGGTTCAAAAATGCCTTTTGAAGTTCTTGCCAACTGAAGTTCTTTTATAAGAATAAATTTTAAAATGTTTTGCTGCTATAATTTTCATAGATGTATAAAATATTATATTTACAGTTGATATTAAAAGATAAATACTATATATTGTTATCATATTCAGTTTATAAACCACATAAATTAAAATATATATGGTTCATTGCACAGACAGTGTGCTTTGGCCAATATAGTATAATGAAGAATATTTTAAAAAGAGCTTATGGAACCTTTATTTGAGATTTCAAAGCTAGTTGCTCACTTCCTAGTAAAAGACACTGAACTTTGCACAAGGCGTATATTTACTGAAGGTTGATAGGTTGAAGATTTTAAGAGTTTTCCAATTATTGATCCTTACTTATAATTGGACTTTGAAGGATTTTCCCATGAAAAAGGAGGATAGGATTGGGACTTTATTCTTGCGGTGTAGGTGTACAACACACAGGCTGCCACCGTAGAAAATCTGCACATAAAACCCAACTACGTAAAGTGTCACATTTTGAGGGCATAGTTGTGCAAATGGGTGGGAAAAACACCATCTTCTGCTGGAGAGTTTGCAGTTCATTACTTGTATGATCATTTTAGAGTGAAACAAAGTATCTCAATTTCACATTAGGCCACTTTATTGAACCGTTTTTTGGCATGATGTTAATAGCTTCCATTTTCTTAATAGCTTTTAGCAATCCAGTAAGCTCTTAGCAGCAATATTTTGTCCTTCTGTTCACAGCCTTATGGTTTTTGCTGTCATCATGTAAAAACATAAAAGATTCTTGCTCTTTTGAATGTCTGTTTCTTTACTGCAGCTCACAGATGGGTGTGCTCAGTACATCAGGGCAACCTGCCACAATGGGGCCAGCACTGGTGCTCGCAGTGCTGGGAGGGCTCAAAAATCTTGCGCCATCTTCACACCACAGGTCCCTCTGTAGCCGCTGCAGACAGTTCCGCTGTATTGCTGGCCCATTTAATAACCACATAAATCATTCCCTGGAAGAACTTACACCACTGTGCTGGCTGGGGTGACAAGCTTGACTTTGACAATGGCTCAGATTAAGGGCTATTAATACTTTTAAACTTTGCCGAGATAACCACTGGAATATGACCTAGTTCCTCTTCAGCACTGCTTTTAAATCAAGGCTCACATGGTGAAAGTTCCACAGATATTGTTAAGGCAAGGTAGTTAGGTCTGATAAAATATTTTAACAATCATTTCTGTCCTACAATTTAGTGTAAATCCAATTATTAGATTAGAAATTTCCTGTTGAATGGCAATTTTGCTTCTGACTCTCGCTGTTTTTGAAATCAAGGGTATGTCTCTGCAGATGTTAATGGTGAGAAAACTTTCATCAAGGTCCAAGAGAAGCCAGTTATGCAGGAAAAAACCTCCAGTTTTATTCCGTGATCATTGGTGTATTTTGAAGTTCTCTATTTAACAATACTTTCATCAAACACCTGTTATTCATGCAGGATATGTGCAGTAAATGAATTTGTGTCTTGGCAAAGTAAGATTTTTTTTTTTAAATATGATGTTTGAGTTTTAGTTTCATAGTAATTTTTTTAACTGTTACCAGAATCCACATTCTGGGGGAAAAAAATAGAATTTTGTTCATTAGAACTGAAGGCTCAATAATGTGGTGGCTTTCACTTTGGTTATTTCTTTTAGGGAGGAAACTTGATTACACAGGATTGCTGGACTTAATTTGACAGGGAAGATCTTCTAATCAGATTGTGCATGTGTGTGTTTATTTTTTATTTTCCTTTATTTAAAAAATTTTAAAGCAGAAGCAGGATCTGAGGCATAGAACACTCTCAGGTGAATCTCAAAGTTTTGAGGCATGGTGAAAATATTAAGATTTTTCAATGTTTATTACAGTCCTTGAAATTTTCTGCATAATATTTTCTCAGGGTAGAGTAGAGTCTTGCAACCTGTGTAGTCTCTGAGATGTATTGGTTTAATTCACTGAATAAAAATAGTTTAAACAGCTTTCCTCTCTCCGTATTATCAATTCAGATTGAAAATCTCAAGTATCACAGTTTAACTTGAAGGTTCCAGATTAAGTGTACATTTGGCTGTCACAAATCTTCTCTTTACTTTTAGAAGAAATGATATTTATCTATCCAAGGTCACCAGAAATTACTGGTCACAATCTCTTTAATTTACCTTTCAAGTAATCATGGAATTGATAGTGTTGTAGGATATGACTTTCAGCATAATAGCCTAGCTGCTGTTATTTTTCTTTATAAGATTAATTATTATCGTCCTCAGAAGTCAGAGTATGTCCTTATTTTGATTTTGCTTTCAACTTTAGGATAATACTGGTTGATATGGGAATTCTTTGGGTTCCTGCAGTTTAGTTTCTGTACTTGGAGAAGGATATCTAGCAGAGCCTAAATTTCTTTTAAAATGAAGTTATTTTTCTTATTCTCCACAGCTGTAGGTACTGATTTGTTGTTTGCTTTTTTTTTCTTTTCAATCAAAATATTGGTGGAGTGGAATTTCAGAAGTCCTACAGTGGAGGTGTATATTGCACTTATCTGACATTTCTACTTGGGCTAAAAAAAAAGTAGTAATTTTAGAAAATTGTGGTTAGAAAGATCGATCTTATTTCTTTGGCAAAGGATAATTCCTTTAAAATTACTTCCCTGCTAGACATCTCGGAGCTTATTCAGTTGAACTTCTGCAGAGCATCACAATCCAGTGTGTAAAGCCAAAGGGCTCTGTGTTCATCACTGTCATTTTTGAAGACAGTTATACCCTATGGCTTACAGCAACTTGCCATATCTAGCTTTTTATCTCCTTAGAGCTCATGTGTTGGAGAAAAGTGAAATATTGTCACAAGAACAATTTATATGTCTATGCAGACCAAGCCAATAGCAAGGATTAGGCTCTTCTCACTTCCTGAAAATATGAAGGAGTCTGCAGATGTGCCTGTCCACACAGACTTCCTCTCCTCTGCTGCATCTTGAAGTTCAAGGACAGTTGGCACAGAACTGGATGAAGAAAACCAGGCTAAAATGGCATATAGAAATACTAGACAATTTTAATATTTTAAGGTGTTTCCTTAGAGATATTGTCAGTTGATGGAATATCTGTACCCACAAATGGGAAAAGTCACTTTGCACTGTTCCCACTGCTCACTCTGAACTCAATCGGGCCCGGAGATTGGACTCCATATGTGCAGAGGATATGATTTTCACGACGTGTTGTGGATTTTTTTTCTGGTTTAAAATGTATTTGAACAGTTCAAATAGTTAGAACATTCTGTGCCTTGAAGAAGTTTCCACTGGTGTCAAGTACAGTAATGTATAAAGTCAGAGATGTAGAGCCCTCTCTAATATAGTGAGCAAGTCCTGCTTGCTGCATGCTATGCTTGCCCTTTTGAAGAGTAATGTTTATATTCATGCTTTCGTTTCTCATATGAAAAGTTTATAATGCTCTGACTGCAAGTGTTTCACACTTGAACCGTGGTAGGAAGTTTCTATTGCACTGCTTTTCACCTTGGGATTACCTACAAACTTCTGTGCAAAAGTCTGGAGGTTTCCATTTTTACCTTTCAGTTTCAAATACAAGGTTTTGGGTTTTTTCAATATTTCTTTTTAAAATTAATACACACAGTACAGCATATTTACCTAGGAATGTGACATATTCATGTATGCAGTCTTCAAAACAAGAGTTAGATGTCTTGCTAAAAAATAAGCTACAGCTTAGCTTGCTGGGTTTCCTGAAGGGAAACACTGTGTTGTGCAAGACGTCACATTAGATGATGACAATAGTCCCTTGTGTAGTTAAAAATCTCTGAATCTAAAAATATACAAATATAAGTAATAGACACACATATGTATGTAAATAATTTTCAAAATCTTTTCCACTGAGGAAAGGAATGAGGAAATAATTACACAGAATGGAGATACTTGTGATGTTGTATAACAGATCACCAAGATACCATAAACCATAACAAGGATTGTGATGTGTTCTCAGCATGAGAGCAAAAAATGACTATTGTCGGCATAAAACAGACCAAATATCAAGAAGTCTTTGAAATAAAAAGTGCTTCTTACTCATGTTAAAAGAAAAAATTTGTCTGAGGAAACCACGAGGATTTTTTAAAGTTAACCAGCACTGTGTAATGAACTTAGTGCCTGTAATGGAAATCTTTACTTCTGGTATGAACAGCACTGTGGGAAGACTACAGGATAAAATGCACCTGTGGACTAATTTAGTATTGCAAATCCTGGGTTCCTGAAGAGGAAAAAAATGCCACTTATTTTAACAGGAAATAGAAAACTAGTCAGAAAGAGACCTTGAAATGAAGTTTCTCATACCCATTTATGGGTACTTGAGAATTTGAATCTTCAGCATTTCCACAGGAAGTGTGTTAGTAAAAAAAATTATATTCTGTATTAATTTTTGCTTCAAGATTTTCATGCGTGAACACATTGTAGCAAACAAAAAGACCATTTTTGTGAATGCTGTTAATTTAGTATCTTTACATTTTACATGGTAGTAATGGAATACAAGTTACTGATTTCTACCCAAGTATTTCTGAGGAAGATTTTTCCTTATAAATTCCGGACGCACAAAGTTGCTGTTATTAGTATATGGTGACCTTGTGCAGCAGTGGCTCTGTTTTTGTGGAGTGCAATAGATTTTCCTAATTGTGGCAAACAGAGCTCTGGCATGTGCCCCTTGACACATCTTCTGCTAACTTGATACTGTGCAGAGACACTGGAGATTGATGAAACTGCAGCAACATCAGGAGCATCAGAATAAACTGGCTGCAGGATGCAGAGGTGATGGCCCATCCTATGAAACAAAATGTTTCTTTGCTATTCACAGGTGTGTCTGGACTGTGAGACTCAAGCCAGAGGAAGAGCCTTGATGTAAAATCTTAATGAATCTTTTTTTTTTCCCCCTCTTTTCATTGGAAATTTGCCAATGACTTCAGCATAGCTGAAATCAGACACTTATATTACTATATCCATCTCTATTATATTTGTTGATACTGCTGCTGTTGTTATTACCAGAAAGATTGTTCTCTTTGAAATAAACAAATTTATCCTCTAATAAAACTTCTCAAAATATGTCGCACAGGCGAAAATAGACTCTAAAAATAATCCTTTGGAAGTAATTTATGATCACAATCAGGGACTTCTAAAACTGAAGTCATAATTTTTTTCAAAATTCCTCCGTGACTTATGATTTTGGATGGTGCCTACAACAGTGAGTTAGGAGGTGTGGTTCCTATGCTTGAAGGGGCTCAGAAGCTTATCAGATTTAATAGGATTCAGTTAATCATGTGGATTTGAGACTGGTGGTGCACCACCCTCCTCGGGCTGCACTATGGTCTCTATTTTGGTTTTAGTTGGTTCTTTTAAGCAACCTAAAACATTCCCAACAGAGACAAAATCAGTTGTATTTTAATCTTGCACTTGATCTCCTCAAGTCTTTAAATTAAATACGTAGTAAGTTTTTTTTTGTGGATGATCGAATCTTCTTCTCCCACTCGCTCATGGAAGTAGACACAGTTTAGCCTAAAATTGATGACTTCTGGAAGGCTATATTTGGGTCAAGGTGAATACTACCCTGCCAGCATCTGCCCCTATGACTTAAACACTTTCAAACAAGCATTTATAGCTCTCAGTGACTCATCAGGGGCAGCAAATACTAGCCCACAGAACAACCTATCCTTGATATACCAAATACCTCTTGGTCTTAAAAGAAACATCCTAGGTTTTCTCCTTAATACTTAATAGATCTACGTCTCACTTTGAGCCCCCAAGATCCTGCAGAGCTGTAATTTTCAGTCAATGATCTGATGATTTTTCTCACTGAGGGAAGTTGTCTCTGACTTTCAAGTTGATAACATTGATTTTTTGCATGTATATTCACACTTACTGAATTCTCTGAGTGCCTAATTTATAGATTTGCCTTCCCAAAATGGTTTACCATTTTCGAAGTCTCTCTTCCTTGGCCATTTGAAGAGACTGCTATTTTAGTTCATTTTTCTTCATTTCATTTCAATCTATTTTGCTTCATTAGAGGGGAAGGTTGGATTTTTCTAAAGCACCAGGGCAGACCTTAATTACTAATCTTTTTTCAAATATTGTATTAGATCAAAGATTGAGGTTCATCTTGTCTATCTTGTGTGTCCCCAAGTTACTCATGAAGGTCTGTACTAATTGGACACACTCCTTTTATAGCCAATGAAGATATGAACTTCTAGACAATCTAAAGATAGGAAAATGAATCATAAAACATTAAATGCTATCTGTCTTAAACACCTCTTTTAGGCTGGAAGGACAAAGAATTCTCTCTCCTTTGGTTATAGAAGCAGTCTAGAAAACCATCTAGGATAACATGAATAGGTTTTAAATGGCTAAAGTTAGATGAGATGAATCACACAAGATATTTGTGATTTATTTGGAGATGTACTAAGAAAAAAATCTGAACCAAAACCAGACATTTTTTGCTCAATAACTTTATTTTCAGCCCTTACCCTTAATCTAGTTACTTCAAATCCCAACTCTTTGGACTTATTCCGTTGCATTAAGAATGCATGCAGGTCAGCTCATCTCAGACGGATATAATGAACAAAAGATTGCCTCTGGAACTTTCAAGAAGTTTCTTATGCATATTTTTTCTTATGATTTAGAAAGCAGACAACTGAAGAAATAAAGACAAGCAATGTTCCAAATGGTGAAAAATATGGCTGTACGTAATACTTGAGTTTAAAGGATAGAATTCTAAATTTTGACTTGAAGAGTAAAGAGAGTTGGGTATTCTTTTGTTATGAAAGCCAGCATTGGAATACCTAGAAATCATTAGGCTTTAGATCAGATGAGCTCATCAGAAACCCCACTAATTTCCTTTTTAAATGTGGATTTTTATGCCTATTCTGAAACACACAGGTTAAAAACGTTGCATTTAAGTTTCAGAGTTTTTCAGTTCGATGGAGCAAAACAGAGTGATTCATAGGGGGGCTGATAAGAAGAACTTCAACTACAAGCTGTGAGTTCACCACATGGGAGATACTGAGAATAAAGATCCGTGTGCTGCTGGCTGATTGCTCAGTGTCTGCAAGTCACCAGCTGGCCCTCCCTGGGACAAAGCCAAGCAAGTATGTGGCAGAGATATTCCCCACAGGGAAAGAGAACTGTAGGGTCATCTGTACAAAGTACTTGTGAGACAAATGAAATATCAGATACAATTCTGGTTCCCCCAGTTTTAAGAAAGAAGAATTCAGCCAGTTACAAGTGCAAGTCAGTCTGTTACTGCAATCAGGGGAATAAAGCAAGCAAATATGAACAAAAACTAGGAAGATGAAAGGGGAAAATACCATTCTGTGTATCAGGAGGACTGGTAAGGGAGACCTGTTTGATGCAAAGGACAATGTTTTCTAAAGAAAGTGTGCACTGAGAGTCACTCTGACTGAACTTAGCTGGAATTTAGAGAAAAATCACACAATAAGACAGGACACTGGCCCAGCTTTTCAGCACAAATACTGGTGGGGAAAGCCTCAGTAGTTACAAAACAGAAACTTGATCTGCTTATCAAAAGGCTCATAACACAAGTATCTGTGCTGACCCAGGAGGTCTATTCCTCTCCTACTCATTTTTTATCCTTCTAAATTGAGCTTACATATTTTTTGACTTTTTTTTTAAGTCAAGCCTTTTACATTTAGAATATTGATCCTGTCCCATTTGGGAAATATAGATGTATCTGAATTAATGAAATATTTTTGAAATGTTTTTAGTTTTATTAATTTTCCTTGTAATTTCTTTGCCTTGTAATTAGAGTAGTATTTTAATTAAACTTAACGGTTTTAAACACAAGTTTAAAAATGCTGAGAAACACTCTCCATCCCAGAGTAAAGGCTAAACCTCAGCTTGTGAAAAAGTCTGAATAGTGGAGTGAAGAAAGAAAACTACAGAAACTACTTTAGCTAAGAGCTATTAAAAATCTTTATCAAATGAGCACATCCTTGTAGTTGGAAATTACTACATCCTAGTCTAACAGAACAAATATTATTTTTCAAGAATTCACACGAGGTATCCAACAACATATGTTACAAGACTGCCACCTCTAATTTGAATTAGTATAATTTTAGCGGTAATTAAACTGTGATAAATTAATGTAACTTGAAGAACTGAATTAGCTCTCTAGAAAACAGCTAATTTGTCTGTATTGAAAGATTGTCATTGCATTTGCAATAATGGCTAACCCTCAAGGGGTGTCTGCTCTAGGGATAAACACTACTTTTAGATCAGTGCATGTTTCTCAGCAAAGCCTTTTGTCTCACCAAGGCAAAAATGCTGTATCACTACATCTGTCTCTGTCTGACATAATTTCTAAAAAAATGTGAATAATATTGAATGGACGTATTAAATACTGTTTGGCAGACTACCAGCAGGCTGCTTGTTGACCTTTCACCTCATATTGATTTATTCTTCAGTCATATTTCTTGGTGATTTTTACTTTTCCTTCATGCCTTTCTGTTAGAAATAGGGAATCTCTGCCATTCCTGCTGAAAAGCACACTATTTGTACTCAACAGTAAAGAATATATCACATGAGATATCTTGTTCCCTTTCAGGATTTTATTGGTTCAGTATTCTCTTATGGAATAGAAACTTTTGTCTGTTCCCCACAGACACATATACTCCTTAGTTCCTCCTTCTTCTGATAGATAAGTTCCTGGGAGGATATCTGTAACCTAAAGAAACACAAAAATATGTTCCCAAGACATTAAACATGCCAGAATCCTTCTTGAATAGATAGCAAGGATTTCCCTGCCTAATCACCTCGAAGAGCTCAGTATAAAAAGAAGCATCTTACCATATTATCTAAATATCTTAATAGGATTTGTACTTAGATGGGCCTCTAGAGAGGACAGGTTCCTGATGCATGAGAGCAGTGATGACAGGAGTGCCCTGCCTCCAGGGCTGACAGGCAGCCTCACGGAGAGGTGGTGTGTCCAACCTGCTCCAGGATGATGGAGGTTCTCCCATTTCCAGTGGGGTGTCACAGAGTGCCCCTTGTCATGGGTTAGGTCTGAGGGATGTGAACCTATTTCTTGCCTGTTCATAACCTCAGACATTCTGCAGGAAAGAAATCAAAGTTGTCTTTACTGCTAAATAATCAGTATCTCTGGTTTCCTTCTTACGGTAGTAAGCTTTATAAAATAGGTAAAAATAATAGAAATAGCGATAAAAACCTCTCCCGTAATCAGCCTACAAAAGTCCTTTGAAAAGGTATATTAGCTGTCTGCCTTTCTGAGATGATCCAGAATTTGCTTTTTAACTGCCAGTATGTACCTGTCAAAGGAGACTTGTCTTTTAATCATTTCAGGGTCATAGAATCATCATAAAATGGTTTGGGCTGGAAGGGACCTTAAAGACCATCTAGTTCCAGCCCCCCTGATGTGAGTAGGGAGACCTTCCACTGGATCAGCTAGCACAAGCTAGCTCTTGTGCTTTAGTGACATTCCACTTTGGACAATTGTGTGCTGACCAGATCAAACCAATGTTTACTTTAATGACATGGGAAAATCTCGCATCCCTAACACGTCTGCTTATGTTCCTAAATGCTAGCTATCCACCACTTTATTCTGCAACAACTGTTTCCTATCTCACATAAATGGCCTCTTTACAGGGTCAGAGGTGTTCTAGGAAGGTTTTACTGTACCTCTGAAGGAAGCATTTTGTGTCGTCCATCATGGGCAAAAATAGAGAAGAGAGGTGTTAAGCTTTAAATATGGTTTTATGTGACTATCACAAATCTAAGGTGTACAAAGAAATTCAAATTGCAGTCCACTTTTATTTAAATTGTAGATATTCAAAGCTTAGGTGATTTAATTTTTTAAAGCTTTCATAGTTGGGTTTGTTTGACAAACCCAAACGGATTAGGGTTTATAGAACTTGAGAAATTTGGACAAATATATTTCTGAAGGCCTTCATTTAATAGAAAGGAGGAGCAGTGAAAGGACACAGAGTGAATTACTCCACCTTGCTGGCCGTGCTTTCTTTTCAAATTGCTAAAGGTCTAAAAGCCTGTATCATTTTACAAAATTGTGCCAAACAAACTGATTTAATAACAGTGTATGAGCACTTAGCAAATGCCCATCTGAGAGAGTGATTCCAAGTGGCTATTTCTAGATTCATACTGGTATAATCAGAGTGCAGCAGAATCTATGAACAAGCCCTAGGGGGTTTGTTGAGCTGATGCTACAGCTGATATCTCGGGCCATTTTTTAATTAAGCCTGCTAATTATGCAGAGTAATGATCTCTCCTTCCCATCCTTTTTTTCATAATGCAAACTACACGAGTCCAGTCTGAGACTGTTGTTTCATGACCTATCATAGATTGTGTCTCAGAGCCTGCTAAGTGTATAGAAATCATTACTTTCAAATTAGTGTTATAGTAATTACATTATTATTTCTTTAAAAACCAAAACAAGAACAAGAGAAAGAAAAAATGGTAAAGCAAGCAAAGGATGGTAAATTGTGAAGATAATTACTCAAGTCAGCTATGTCAAGTGGTGCAGGGCACATTATTTATTTTGCTTGCCAACTGATTTGCATCTAATTCATCTAAACATGGAAAATACTGTTTTTGTTTAAGCGTTCTGTGGTGCTGGTCTAAGGCCTGTCCTACCGCCCTTCTCTGCTGGAAGACAAAAACCTCTGGTTAAGAATGACAGACACTTTCAGTGAAACAGTTTTTTAAATAGCTCTCTTCCCTCAGCCAGGGCTGGTATAATTTCAGGGTATTTTATTTCCTCATTCACAGAGTCGCTAAGAACAGGAAGAAATATCAAGTTACGCAGCAGCCAAAGGGACAGATCTGTTTACTTGACAAAGCTAATTGATTATGCTGAGTTCACTCCAATACAGGGTCATTGAATAGTTCTCTTATTGATGAAATGATACTGTCTGCTGAGGATATTAACCTCTTTAGCTTTCTGCATTAGCATTGCTGTAAGGTCTTGCTTCAATGTAATATAAATTCCTCGTGCTAAAGAGGAAAGCAACCAAAAGATTTAATTATCATATATGAGCCTAGACCTTCACACGAGTACTGATGCACATGTATATATACACATACATTTTTATATCCAGAAAATGCTATTGAACATGAGGGGCTGAGTACTTAGACTGAAACTAGCCTATGGAAATAACACTTGAGTTGTTTTCAATTTTTCACATTTTCCATATTTTTGTCAGTGTTTAGGATTTTTTTTTTCTTTTTCTTAAACTGGTCTTTAGATATTAGAATTAGGTGAGCATATATTATACCTTCACTATGAGAGCACTAATAAATCTTCTCAGTACTACTTAAACTTATCAATGATCTAATTTAAAAAATCACATATGAAGAACTCTTTCCTTTTATGGTACCATTTTTAAACATTGCCAAACATCTGCCTCATAAATGTCCAATATATTGTAAAGTTTATAAAGCCAGCCTAAACATTCAGTGTAAGAAAATTATTTAAGTGGCTCTATTTGTTGCTACTTAGATATGAGTGAGAGCTGGCCATTAATTTTTCAGAAAATTGCTGTATTTAAAAACACTCAAATTCAGTCAAAAAGTTATACTACATTTCAGTATCATGTATTGTAAAAATAACAAATAATAAAGTACAGTGCAAGAGGCTACAAAATAATTTTTAGGGATTCTCATATAAAAGCTGAAGTTGATTTTCAAAACAGTTTAAGTATCTTTAATTTTGAAATTGGAAAGGAATTTGAAATAAAAATACATGAGAAATTCAAAACTGGAACAGGAACAAAATGGCCCATCTCTGTTGAAATAAAGTATTTCCATTCATGCACATTGAATCATCAGGATGAACTGTTCAAATCTAACTTCAGCCTTTAAAATTTCCGGTGTATGTTAGTCACTGAAATATCCTACTGTAGGGACAGAGAAAGGTAGGCAGCTCCAAAAGCAATTCCACATAATGTGTGGATTGAATTGCCCTCTGACGCCTGCAGAAGGAAATTCATTTCTGCTACTTTCTCAGGTGCAATAAATGTCCCTCAGAAGATGCTGGTGTCTCTCCATTTTCTAAAGAAGGATTGCAGATAATTTAGCACTGAGACCCATGGGGTGGATATACTTGCAATAAGGATTTGAGTGGTGTAATCTGAATTCTCACACTCCTGTACTGAGCTTTTTTCCCATGCTGAGATGTTTTGGGTCTGACACAGAGCTATAAACAGACACTGAGGCAGTGAGAATAGTATTCTTAACTGGAAATACAGATTCAGTATGTTTGGTTTGGTAGTGAAACCCAGAACAGTGTAGGAATGAGGAAAAACACTTTTATTTTTTATTTGTGATGTTTGTTACTTTGTCCAGTTTTGATATGAGAAACAACTTCAGTGTAAGGATGACCAAGCACTGGAACAGATTGCCCAGAGAAGTTGTGGAGTGTCTCTCACTGGAGATATTCAAGACCTGTCTGATTCCAATCCTATGCAATGTGCTTTGGGATGACCCTGCTTGAGCAGGGAGGTTGGACCAGATGACCCACTGTGGACCCTTCCAACCTTAACTAGTTTGTGATTCTGCAATTATGCCTGAAATCTGCCCTAAAAATTGTCTCTGATTTGTGGAATCTTTCCCAGACACCAGCAAAATGTATTCAGGGTATTAGTTTTACTTTTCAACTGTCATTAACTGGACAATTATATAATATTATTTCAGTACTGATAAATTTAAAGATATAACTTTTTACTAGATCTATTTCTGTGTTGTTGGGATTTTTTTCTGATTTTGTTTTTGGGTCTTTTGCCTTGCCTCTTTATTTATTTTTATTAAATCTGTAATACAGAGGAAAGTTAGAGTTAACTGTGCATTTCTAGCCAGATTTTCTGTCTGATATTCTCAGTGATCTAGTTTTATTGTTAGGACCAGGATAAAAAAAGAGGAAAAAAAGGAAAGAGAGAATGCAACAATAGTTTCTGGCATGCATAGGCTTTGACCTCTCGCCATGGGCTCCATTTGAAACCCAGGACCATTATCATGCCACCGGAGATGGTAACTCAGTATCACATTTTAACTGGCACTGCTGCATGTCACACTCACACCGCATTGTCTTGTGATAACTCTCCTTCTTTCAGACACAGCTACTTGCCACAGTGTGTTTACCCTCTGTCATCATGCCACACTGTGCATATTTAATTGGACACACTTCCATCCTTCACGGGTGCACGCCGTGTCTTTGACAAAGGACTTCTTTTCCCTATCTACATTGGAAATTACATGAGGATTGGCGACAAATTCCCCAGGGAGTATGAGCATTAGCAGCCCTGTACTCTCCCCTAGAGACTTTAGCTGTGTGACAAGAAGAGCTCTGAGATGTGAGTGAGTAGGAAGAGCTGATTTCAGTTGCTTAATCTCCTCAGCCCCGGGCAAGTTTCTCATTGAGAATATGCCTTGGAGTTACTTTTGGCTAGTCTGTAAGCAGCTGCTTATAAGTGGACAGGAACTTTCTTCTTGGCCCAAGGGGACCCGTGCTGGAGCAATTGGTGGTGGTGTAAACTGAAAAACAGCCAGGCAAGGAGGCTAAAGGACTGAAGGGAAATGATGTCTGTTGTCTCAGTACAGGTTTTGTGTCCTCTTTTACTCTTTCTGCAACCTAGACAGTTAGGATCTTCTCTTTGCCTAATGTTATGGATGGTAAAGGCCAAAATCCAAATTTTTGGGAGTGAGGAAGAAGATGGCAGTTGACAAAATGCTCCACTAGAAAATATGCCCATAGCTTGTAGAGGTCAGTGCTATTAATGTATTATGAACTATTGCAGTACATTATTCCATTTACAAATTAATGGTTGAGCAGAGCTAAAGTGTCTTAAGTTTAGAACTATCAGAAATATTTTGTGGTAAAACCAGTAACTACAGAGCTCTTTCTAACTGAACTCTTCCTTGAGAGTGACTAATACACAGTAAATATTTTGACGTACTGTATCTGTCAGAGCAGTCAACTTCTAAGATTTTTCTGTATGTGATGGATTAGTTCTGTCTGGCACTGGGTTGTTTAAATACAAAATGCTGTAACCCCTAGTCTTTTGATTTTGTAGAGTAGGTGCAGCTGCTTGAAATGGACTGGTGAGGATAAAATTATAATGCAACTGAATACCCTGGTGCCCAAGAAAATCAGTGTACTGAGTTGCAATATGATGCTCTCCTCATTTAAATCTAACCAAAGTACTCTTTGGGTGGCTGTCATTTCACTGTCTTGTTAAACACAGCGTTAGTGAAATGTCTCTTTGTGTCAAGCTCATCAGTGGCCTTTGCTATGTACATTCTTCCATGTTTCTGCACAAAGATAGTGAAACACACTGGAGTCTCAGCTCCAGAGATTGATTTCTCTTCATGTCTGGTATTAACTTACATTGCCAGGGCCAGGGTGGGTGTGAAAGAGGTGGGCAGAAATGGTGTTTATTCACTGAACCTTGAGGTAGAACTTTAGCAAATGGCTGAGCTGCTTTGAGTTGCAGAAATGACTGCAGTTTTGGTACCTTTTTAGGGTTTGCAATGATAAGAGCAGATCTCTAAGGAGTTGAATGTCTGAGTGATCTAAAACCAGGGCAGTCAAGCTGAAGAGGATGTGTGCACTAACCTGTTTGCACTGAATAGTCTCCATAAATAATTTACAACTATGACTGCTAGCTATTATTACAAAAATACCGGATTGCATTTTGACACATGCAGCCAGCTTGTAAGTCAATAGATACATTTCACCTAGTGTATGCAGACCACAGTTTCAGCCATCCATCCATGTCTGTGTTTTACAACAATGCAATCTACCATTCCAAAAAAAGGCTGTGAAGACCTTTTGAAATACTTTTTAAAATATCAGAACAATGATCTGACTGTTGCTTCTTTTATTGTGCTGGTACTTCATATGTTTCTGTCCCCTCCCTGCACAAAATTTTCAGTTTTAAAAGACTGTGATGTTTTATTTAAGGGTCCTACTCTGTGGGCAGTGCTGCAGTCACTTTGGATCTACTGCCAGGAAACAACAAATTAAAGGATGCATGCCTGAAATTTTTTTACTGTCTTTTCCTTTAAGACTTATTTGAGTCACTGAGGAAATATTTAATTACAGCTTGATTTAACCAGGAAGAGAAATAGTGAGTTTTGCCTTGGTCTTCAAGATTAGCAGAGCAGAAAAAAAATAGTGGAAAAATACCTCTTCCTATTATAATAAAGGGAAAAGATGCACAACAGTGTCATAATTAATCTCAGGAAAGTAGGGACCAGGAAAGACTTTTTTTTTTTTTCTGTAGTCTAAAAAAATCTCCAATGTCTTAGATGTTAGACTTCTTAACATTTACTTGCATGTGTTAAAAAAATTGTCATCCCTGGACCTTATTTCTTTTACAGAGGAAAAGAAAATTATTGTACATTCTTTCTTATTTAACAATGAGAACATTTAGACTGTGTTTTCAAAACCTACTTTTATATGAAATTAAAGATCACTTGTGGAGATATTTAAAATCTAGATGAAGCTCTGACCAACCCAGTCTAGTGGAAAATGTCCCTGTCCATGCTATGAGGTTGCAACTAGATGATCTTTAAACTCCCTTCCAGCCCAAGCCATTCTACGATTCTATGATTCCATGATTATGGAAACCCAAGATAGAAATAAGAATATGTGCAATAACAGCTAAAATATAAACATCAACTGTAAGGTCTATATTGCTCTAGAAAATATATTTTTTAATGCAGAAGTCTAGAAAGGAACTGAAGAGTTGACTTGCTGAAACAATTGAAGTTGTTTATTTATTAGTACCTGCATGGGAATAGTGATCATCCAAGGATTTGATCTGATTAGTTGACCAACATTACTCTTGTTTGATATCAGTCATGAATTTTTGAATTTACAATCCAGCTCTCACATTTTCATTAAGGAAAGCTTTATTCTTTCTTCCTTATTACCCCTTTACACCTATTGTGTTATGTAGTTATACAATGAAACATAGTAGAAGGAGCCTGGGAGGATGGGACAGAAGAGAGAAGAGTTGAGGGGAGAAAAAGCTAGAAGACAAGATGTCCCCATTTTATTTTGTCCATGTAGAACACATCCAGTGTGGATATAGCATGAGACAGGATCTGCTCGCACAAGAAGCGACCACAACAAACTAGATGGACTGTTACCTGAACATCATCTGCAATAGGCAGATTTTCAGCATCAGGTCACAATTTCATTAATTCAAATTCCATTCCCACTCCTCTCATTTCAAGCATTTAACAGACCCAGCATGGGTTAACTCTGCCATTTGGGTAAACAGTCTTTGCTTCATTGCTGATCAATTCATTGGCCTTTGTTTAAAGAGTTAGGAAATAGAAACGTTTGAAGGGCAGGATCCAGCTCACAGATTAAGTTGCCTAATGCAGATGTCTGTGTGTCTGACTGTCTAGGTGTCTAAGTTTCCTCTGATCTCAATGGCAGTTTAGTCAATGCAGTCTGTGGGGTTAAGGAAGCTTTTCGGCTTACCCAAAATACACCTTTGTAAAGTCAGTAGATCAGCCTGATAACATTATCAAATTGCCAAAATATGTGTGTCCACTGCTTTACAGAGGCTCTAGTGTGTCTCTTGGCCATCAGATGACTTCTCAGACTATGTTTTTCACCTCTAGGTCGTGTTCAAGATCTGTTAAATTCATGTAGTTGTTTCAGATATTTGGGTACATCTGGAATAGTAGTATTGTGTCTGTGTTTTTGTAGCTGATTGTTCAGAGCTGAAATCTCTGAACACATCCCTACCTAGATGTGAGCATTTTTATTTTGATTCTGATTTTGTAAAGTACATTCAACCTTGTGTATCCTTTTCCAAAGTGCACTTCACCTTCTTCTGGAAATAGCTCTTTCAGTCTTTCACAGCTGCAAACAACTAACAGCTAATATTTTAAAGGACCTATTATTAATCTGGGAAAAATTATTACCATTATCTAGATTCAACCTTCCCAAAGTCATAAGAAATGTGAGAAACTAGTGGAGTTTATCAACCTTTATCTTGACAGTGTAATTCTGTGTGATAGCCCTTTGCTTCTTCTTGTATCCCCTCTACTCAACTGCCCAACCTTAAAGAAATTTGAGACCTCGCTACTGCTGCCGAAGGGATTAAAAATGGGCACAAATTTATCAAAGCCAGAAATAGAACAGATGCAGGCACACGTTATGTGCACACAAGTTTTTTTACTTAAGGAACACAATAGATTTCTACTGCTACTTTAGTTCAATAGGAAAAATTCCTTCCTAATTCATAATGGAATGCCAATCAGATCCATGGTACGATGCAGGATACTGTTCCCTTGAATAACTGGTTGGGCGCAAGAGTTTTCTGAAAACCCCATTCTGGACACCCCAACATCCACACTCGCTGAAAATTGAGAAATAATTTCAATGCTGTTTATGTTCCACTGCTTTCTCCAGACTTGATTTCTAGTACCTGTATCCATCATCAGATGAAAATACTGGTATCTAGTACTATCTTGATCTCTTTTATCTTTTTCTGCTTAAGTATCTAGACTCCACCTCACATGACATCCCAAAGCAGACACTTAGCAATTTGGGGTGTGCTTTTCACTTCTGCCTAGATACCTTTGCATAGTCAAGGTAATGTAAATGACAATCAAATCTATGGTAAAGAATAGTGTGAAATTTTTGGAAGTAAAACAGCAAATTCAATCATGCTTTTATATCTAAGCCACCATAGGACCAATAAACACTTGAAGTCCTTAACCATGGTTATTAACTCCTACTTAGTACATTCTTCTAACTGTGTCTTTTCTTGGGATGAACAGCTATATTCGACGTATTTGATAAATGACTGCAGATAATAATGCATTAGGAACAGTAAACTGAGGAAACTAAGGGGGAAAAAAATCTTTCTGTGTCTTAAAACAGTACTATTACTAACCACTAACTGGCCAGAGACTTATGAGTATTTGAAATTTGAGTTTCATGCATACTAAGAGTATTGGCTTGCTAGGCTGAAGAAGCAACATTACAGAAGAAAAGGTTCAGGAAAAGGCAGTTTTACAGTATGACTATTTGCTTCTTTAAAGACGGTTTCCTGAACCAGCTCTGTAGCCTCCATTCAAAATCAAAACAATATTGCTTGGCTCTTGGTAAAATTGCACTGTTCTGTAAAGAACAGTTCCTACTGTATCTCATCTGCTTTTGGCTTCTCAGTTGTCTTTTTCAAGTACTTCGGCATGAGTAGGTTGGAAACGGTTCAATAATCTATAATAATCAGGAAATCATTCAGGTTCTTTGATTCTCTCTGAGTGGCAAAACAAGACTCTGTAGCTGGCGGAGATACAAACTTAATTTGGATAAGAACAAATCAGAGACAAGGCTGTGGTCATCCATAGGCATATCTGATGGATAACAACTAGTGCAGCATTTTTAGTTATCAGTCTTGGAAATGACTGTGATAGCTGGATAACACGTCTTGCATCAGCAAAAAATGACCACATGGCAAGGAAGGAGAAAATGGTTTGGTTTGTAACCTGAGAGTTTTTTTCTGATTTCAAATTTCCTCTATCCTAATTTAAACTCAGTCCAGCACATGAATAATAAGATGAATAAAATGTAAAGAATTCCTTTATTAAGATAGTATGTGAGGGGGAAAAAAACCACCATCCTATTTACTACAAAAGATACATAGCAAAGAGAACTTAATGATTAATTCTGTTTCAGAAAGGCTATCCCAAATGTTATTATACTTTTTAAATAAATACTTTCAAGAAAGATATTTCTGATTATTTTTAACTATGGTTCTCATTATTATTTAATTTTGTGTGATTACTTTTACTGAAAAACAAAGATAATTTTTTTCTTTAAAGAGGGTTTTTGAACCCCTCCACTTCCACCTGTCAAAAAATACTACACAACTGACACATGATCTGTAGTTGACTTTGGAGAGACAAAGTAGGGACATCAAATTCCAATGTTTTATTAGTGAGAAGTGACTGCTTAAACCTATAAGGAACGAGCTCATATTTTTAAATCGATGTATTCTAATACACTATTTTGTTCACTCTTGCACAATCAAAATTTACATTACAGTTTAGTTTTGGATAAAAAATAAATGTAAGTACAGATCCTTTGCAGTTTTAGGACAGTCATTCAACTAATTTTCACTCCTCTAGGACACCAACATACACATACATTGGTAACCTAAGTGGTTTTCCTTTATTAAATCATCATTACTACTATTATTCATCAGTGAACTTAACATCTCTTGGGAGATGTTCTAGGATGCTTGTCAAGAAGTGACAGGAGATGAAGATAATTTTTCATGTTATTACTGTCATGAAAGTTATGTCATGCCAAAACTGAGAAAGACATATAATAGAAAAGGTCAGCTAGAGGGATTTTTGTTTAGGTTAGGATCAGAGTTACTTTTACTCTGCCACTACAAAAGGTGTGGGACAAGGAATAGTCAAATCTCACATAGATGTTATTGCATTTTTAACATTAGAATGGCTTTCTAAATGACATATCTATGACTCCTCGGTCAAATGTAGTTGTTTTTTTAACTTATACATACAGTATAAGTTTCTTCATTACTCCTAAGAGCAGGACTCCCTTCAAATAAATGGTGTTAACTCTAAAGAATTTATGTGGAACAGGCGTGATTTTATAGAATAAAATGTTTCCAGATCTGAAAAATACAGCTTGCAGCAGCTGACCTGATTCTTATTTGTATAGTGGCTTCTATTAAAAAATAAATTAATGTCCACATGACATTATGTTGTAACATGAACACATTCATGATATCACATAACCTAAATCCCTGTGATTATGTTTCACACGTAAGAGATTCTGACAACCTTCAGAGCATGCTGTTCAGCTCATAACCAGTGTCCAGTTAGAGCAGATTTTGACAAGAAAGTTTAAATGATTAAATGACTTTCTGCTAAGAAAGGAAAATCTGCTTAGTCTCATTCCCCATCATCAGCCATCAGTTCTTCCTTTTTTTGGTACCAGGTCTAATGAACGTGTGTCAATTCAGGAGGCTGACTCACTGTGGTGGTCTTTAAGTGAAAATACTTTTTATCTTCAGCAAAAACTCATTATTCTAGAAATCCTTCTCTATGCTTTGACCATAAAATGAATCTAATGTAAGGAGACAAAATGATGAGCTTAGATATATGCAATATATGTTCAAAGATGAATGATTTGAATACTGCCTTGTTGTGACCAACTGGAGAATTACTACAAATTATTTTGATTACATATTTTCTCACCAAATTTCTGCTCTTCTTTACTGTAGTGACTATGCCTTAAAAAGTCAGAGACTATTGATAAGTCCTGATAACCTGCAAATTGTTAGTGCTATCAACAGTGAGGGAGGATGTTTGGCAAATAATGTTTTCTCGCCAAACCTAAATTAAAGTTACGGTGAGACATTCAAAAGGAAGAGAAAATTCTGCTTGCAGATCGATGTGGCCTGCTAAAGACAACATCAAACAGAGAAAAAGAACTGTGACCTGAGATACAGAATGGTAATGTGAGTTTTATCCACAGCCACTCAGCAGTGTGGGAGCAGGAGGGCAGGAGTTTTCCTTATGGAAATGAAAACATTTCATGTAGAATTGTTCATGTAGAAAAATGTAGAATTTAATAGAAAACTATATTCCTGCTACAGCATTTTTCTGGATGTTTAATATGGACTATAAAAGCTTATTATTTGCTATTAGTGTTCTTTCTATGCAAGAGTCTCTATAGAATTCATTCAGTTTAATCCTAAATTTCACAGGATTTTTCCTTGAAAGATTACTAAAATATCTTCTGTAAAGAGACACATGCCAACATTGCATTTACTGCTCTCCTGCCCTCAGGTGAACTACACTCTTAGGTTTGTTACATGAAATAATATTTTGCATGTTGCTTATTTATAATGTTTACTGCATAATCTGTTACCTGCTTTCATGAAAGGTAGCCTAGTTGCACGATCTTGCCAAATACCAGCTGTAACAAAAATACATAACATTATTTACTCCATTCATGCATTTAAAATGGAGGAGTCAGGGGTATAATAAAATAACTGACAGAAAGAAATGTATCCCATTTAATGTAAAGATTGACAACCAATTGCTTCTTAGGTATTTTTGTTAGAATAACAGTTCTTTTTTTCTCCTCTCCTCTAAATAGACAGTGTCTCTGATACCTAATAAGATATAAGGGGTTTATTCTATTGACTTTTTAAAACAATTCTTAATATTGCTTATAAAATTCTGCCAGAAAGTACTCATTTTAATCATCAGTCAGCATTTTTATTATATTATAATCCTTAATTGATTGACGTTTAATCACAGTCTTTGTATTTTACTATCCCTTGTCTCATAAGAGGCAATTTTCTCTTTACTTTAGTTTAACAGCTGATGAAAAAGATTTAAGGAAACCTATAAACTTAAGATTGGTTAATGGTCCCTTATAAAAGAATATTACACTTCTAGGATCCATTGCACAGATGTGATACTCAATTGTAGAAATGTGCATGGGGTTTATTAAATTACAGCACAAATCTTCAGTCTTCTGAATTATTGTTCATGTTGGTATTGTTAGGCAAATGGGGAGACACATTATTGCTTCCAGTTGTTCGCATTACTGTGGTGTAATACAGTCAGAGACAGCTGGCACATTGCTCTAGGCAAGTGCAGAGCTAGAGCAGCTGCAGCGTTCTGAGCCCCCAGTGAAGGTCCAGCACCGCTGAGTCAGTACTGGGTGGCTCATCAAAAGATGGCCAGAAATTAAAAGAAAAAGTTGCTTTTTCTCAGAGGTAGTGTGCTGGATTTTGCACAGCTAATTAACATGGCCTTTTTCTGTGTGGAAACCTGTGGGCATGTAAAAGCAATAGTAAAGACGTTTGTCCTTGTTGTATTGCAGAGGGCAGACTGCAGATATTATTTGCTTTACTTATGAAAGCACAGAAGAAGATGAGTTCTCAGCCGTGGCATGAAGAGTCAGTGTTTTCACCAGTTTTGAGTCCTACTGGCTGACATTCAAAGAAAGAATACACACATGTAGGTTACATCTGGCCATTTGACAATGTTGTGTAGAATCAAAGATTTTATGAATTAGGTCATAGACATTAGATTGTTAGATAGTATA
This sequence comes from Vireo altiloquus, assembly GCA_013396875.1. Lineage (NCBI taxonomy): Eukaryota > Metazoa > Chordata > Aves > Passeriformes > Vireonidae > Vireo > Vireo altiloquus. The sequence continues at coordinate 815,767 of VZRF01003355.1, read as the reverse complement.
TCCCCATTCTTCATGGATTTAAAGATCACAATAAATCATATTAATTAACTAAAATAATCTACTTTGAATTCTTTCATGTCTCAGCCGGCTGTATTTCATTCAGCACATCCAAATTCCATTGATTAAACATATATTCCAGGAAGGCAAGGAAGACTTTCATTGTTACACAATTTCATAAGTCCCTTAGTAACTTGTTAAAATAGTTGCTACTAAAAATATTAATTTTTTTCACTTTGAATTGCTTTTGACGCAAACCTTAGTGTTACTTTGTGGAATATCAAGAGCTATTGTGAGCTCTGAGAGTTTTGTTCCTTTTTTTTGGCACCTAACTGGAGTGCCTTTGTCTTCTGAGCAGAATCTGAAACTTCAGCCTTAAAGTAGCACTCAAACTACTGCAGACAAGGAGGAAACTGCCATTGGAGCCTTTCAGGGTGCTGGACCAGAGGTAGCACCTTCCAGACTTTCATTTCCAACCTGAAATTCCTTCTGCTGGACTATATATTAGAGTTCAAAGAAGCCTAAGCTCTTACCTGCACTTCCTAAAACAGCAACATGCTTTAATTAATGCAGTGTATGCTCCAGTTTTAACCCAGATCTGTTCTCATAAAGAAATTATTGCTAGAAGACCGTATATATGTGCATGCTTTTAATTTTAAACTGGTGCCTATCGCATAAGCCACTTGGACATTTTGCTATTCTCTATAATTTTGTTTAGAAACAGATGATATTTGACCGCTTTTCTTACTAATTCAGATTATGTGAGCAAACATCTAGAACAGTGGCTTGGGAAAAAAGGAACTGCCACCAAAATCTTGACAAATCAGATAAGATGTAAATAATGATGATGCACTCAAGAAGGGGAAAGGAACAATTAGAATCTTTACAAGAACTTGGTGTGCCTTTGCTTCCATTTAGAATCCAAATTTAAGTGGTTCGTTGGATCCCCCACCAATTTTTGAAAATCATTGTAAATCATAGAAAATTTACTGATCCTTCTTGTCAGCTATGTCTTGCTAAGAGACTGCAGCTTTTCCTTTTGACTGATATTCAGGAGATTATCATCTGAGCTTTGGATGCTCTGAGAGCTGTTGCCGCTGTCTGGTTTACACTGCGTTACACTGCATGAAGGCTAAAGTTAAGGCAGCTTTGAAGACAAAATGTACTAGCTAGATTTCTGGGAAGAAATTCTCACTAATTTTATCAGCACCCTGGCATTGCATGGTCCTCCACAGACCCCGAAAGATTAACATGTTAAAAATTGCCTAGCCTTTAGAACTGGAAACTACCTTGAATATGATTTTTTTTTTTCTTTGTGTACAGGGGTTGCTACCTCTGGCCAGCAGTTGATGCCCAAATTGAATTTTCACTTATTCCACTGTGGAGGGGTCATTGGGTACTTTCAGTGTGTCCCTGAGACTCTAATACTTCAGCCCCCTCTTTGGCACAAAATAACTCCCTACGTTTATCTGCAAATGACACCTGTTTAATAGCATTCTTTAACTGGGCTGAAAGTATATTTCCCACAATGATAAAAGGTTGGAAAGGAGTCTCTGTAGGATGCTGCTTGGCTGAGTTCCTGTTGGTGTGATTATTTTCATTATTGTATTTTATTGCATTATTAATGGTATGTGTGGGAGTTCAGACCCTTAGACAGACACTTTTTTAACTGTTTTAATCTAAATAAAATAATTGTGGCCACCCTTAGAAAACCATGTTGACTCACTAGAAGCTTACATGTTGGTAAAAGCCTATGCTCAGTTCTCATTTAAATTCTTTCCAAACTTTTCATTCTTCTGCAGTGACTATAAGAAATAAAGAATCACAATAATAAAATAAGATAGGCTAGGGCATCTGCAGGACCCTCTCTTCTCCGTATTTCAGACCATAAACTCAGGGCAGGAACTGTCTCTTTTGGTGTCTTTTAGGTCAATAGGTCAGACTATCACCACTCGGGATAGTGAGATATTGCCTTGTTGTTAATATAAGTTTTATATACTCAGGTCATGCTCTTGGCGAATATCCACATCCATTTGCTGCAGAGAAAACGTAAGCAGCTCTGAAACATTGCTGAAGCAAATCTGCAAATCTTGTTCTCACAAATGTTCTCAAAACCCCTTTGCTCCTATGCTTTGCTCCCTACCCTGCAACAAAACATTCAACTGTGTGAACAAAGACAAAGAGCCTGAGCAGTGGGGTCAGTATGTGGCATGCAGGCTATTCAGCAGGTGCGTGCTAAATTGCATTAGACTTAACACCAGGAATCAGATCACTAATTGGGCACCAATGTGAAGAATTTTTCTCATTTGGGACCTGAATTGCAACACTTATATCCCTTTAGGCAAGACATCACAACCTTCCTATCCCAAAGCAACAGCGCTACCGCTTGAGCTAAAGCAGAATCTCCATTAGCTAACGGTAGCAGCACTTAGTGTACATCCTGTTTCTAAGCTGCAAGCCACAATAGGGGAAAGTCATTTTAATCCTTTAGTGGTTTATAATCATTGGGATTTTAGGGCTCTGCTTTTTTCTAACTTCCCATTTATTTTTAATTCTATGTGAGATTATTTGAAAAAATAAGCAAAGATGGCACTGGTTCCCAAAATTCAGACAAAAGAGATTTTCACTTTTTAAGGAAGCTGGAGAAATTAGGAATGTTCTGCATTTTTTGTCTTTTCTCATTTCTTATCTCCCTCATTCCTACTTTTTCAAAACTCTGAAATCTTTTCTCACTGTTCCTTTACTACAGGACACTAAAAGTTGTGAAAAGAACATAATGGTACATTTATAAAAACTGAAAAGTGACAGTTTTCCCCTCATGAATAGCAGTGCAGAATGGGGGTGCAGCTCTTTCTCCAGCTGTTCTGTGGTGGGTTGTAGGGATAGTACCTAGGTCCAAATAGAAGTATTGAGCTCCTTATGAAATCAAACCGCCCAGCTCTGCAGTTCTGAGAGACTGCCTGACAAGAAGCGCACACCGCTGAAGGATTTCATCTGTTGCACACCAGCTGTGAGAACTAGATGGTTATAGATTCCCCCTCTCTGCTAAGATTTCAGTGTCTTGAGCCTCAAGTCACACATCCTCCTCAAGTATTTAATGATCTGGGCATAATGATACGAGATTATATACAACTCATAATATTAAAATAACCCATATTTCTATTAAAATCATGGTGCTAGACACAACATTTCTCTTTTTACATAGGCTGTTGATATTATTGTGGAAACATCCATATGGTGTTCAGATTTTAATTTCTAAAGGCAACTTGTCATGTGGGACTCTTTCCATAGCTCTTTACTTTTCTCTAAAATGGCTTCATTCTTATTAATTTTTGTTTTGCTGGGTTAGCTGCTTTCTTTCCTTAGATATTTCTACAAAAGAAATTCTATGATATTGTGTTTATGCTGTCGAGAACATAAGAAAACTTGAGATAGAAGAAATTTTATTTAAAGTATTGTACATAGTCTTAATTTAAAATGCTCCAAGAGGATGCCCAGCATGAATGCAAGTGTTCTGTTGAAACAAGATCATAAAAAGCACCAGAGAAAAATCATTTAATGGTCATTATTTCCTCATCAATTAAAAAATATATTCCAAATAAATGTTATTATTACTAGATCTTCCCCTTACTAGAAATATATCTTTCTCCTAAAACACTTTCTGATCCAATTCCTAAGAAGTCCTACCAGTGATTAGTAATAGTTGAAATTACAGAATTATCCTGTAAGGAATTATTATATTTCATTTCCCTTTCCAATTCAAATGAAAAGATGGAATTTAAATAATTTCCTAGGAAATCAGACGCTCAGGAAAATGCAGTCTGAAATTCTATGGAAACATATAATTTGAAAGTCAAAATTATAGAGATCAAAATGAAGTGATTTTTCTCTGCTGAAGCAAGTGCTTTAATTAGCTCACTTCTAGGAAAGGTTTTGGGGGTTGGGAGGGATGGTTGAGGGTTTTCTTGTCTCAATGAACAAGTTCTTTATTACAGAAAACTCTTCTAACAGGGATGATTTTTTTCCTTATTTGTACTTCTAACTATATTATCCAGGACAAGGGAAGAAATAAGTGGACAGAGCCAAAACACAAGCGTTTTTCAAAGCAAAACGCATTTTCATCTATGCCAGGGAACACTCCTATGCTGCTCCAATTCTAGTTTCAGATAATTTCTATGGGGTTTATTTGTCACTTTCACTGGCAGTGAAAATTTGACACAATCAGGAGAGATTCCACTAAAAAAATTGAATTCGATGTTATTATTCCCTCCTGGTGACCTCAAAGTCCTTCACAGAAACTTCCCTAACTTTGAATGCCCAGACGTTCCTCCTTGTAACACATTCATCATCAAACACTGTTGCACAAACAGAGCTTAGAAGTCGTTCTCTGAATACATCATTTCTCACACTCATTATTGATGAGTTAAAAGTTATCAATAACTCAAGGAAATACAGTAAATCACCTGTCTTTTGTCAGACTGTTAGATATCCTTTGCATGTCCTGTAATTGCAACTAATTTCTGAAGCTCGCTTGCTGTAGTCTTAACTTTTGTTATAACATTGTTACATACCATGCATTGAAAAAAAAGTCTACAAACAGCCTAACTTCTGTCATGGCACTCTTCATAAAAAATAGCTAAGCCCACAATGACTTTTGATTTAAAAACAGTAATTATGAATTCTCATTTTTCCAGGTTGAAAAACTAGAGCTTCTGAATACATCTAGTGTAAAGATGCCAATATTGGATGCCTGCATATAAGCACATCAATGGGAGGAATACACACTCTTAAACTGCAGTCCCTGTGTTGGGAAGAATTGCTTCACTGAAAGAGTGGTTAAGCATCGGAATGGGCTGCTTGGGGAAGGGGTGGAGTCACCGTGCCTTGAAGTGTTCAAGGAACAAGGCAGAAGGGTCACTTAGTGATATGGTTCAGTTAAAAGTTTGGACTCGAAGATCTTGGAGGCCTTTTCCAAGCTTAATGATTCTATGATTCAGGGGAGAGGAGCCACGTGTCAGACCCACCTTGTGCTCCACAGTTTTACCCCGAGGACACTGTCCTGGGACGTCTGGCTTGAGGCAGCTCATGTCTGGTGAGATGAATCCCAGACATGTAGTCAGTGCAAGCAGAAGGTTGAAAGAGAGAGAATCTCTCCTTTCAGACCACATGTCTTTCAATTAGTATAACTTTTGCTGTATCATATTCACTTAGCAAAATAAAACCTGATGTATTTTGAAAAGCTGGTCGGTGTTTCTTTTCTGTGATATTATGTGGAATAAGTTCTTCCCAGACACTCATCTCATTTCTTGTTAGCAGAACGATTTCTAGTTATTGTATGTATCTTTCTTATCAGATCTCTCCATCACCTTTTTTGGTACTTTCTTTGATATTAGAAGGGGGCGGTAGTAGATGCTCTTTGAATGATGAAGGAAGGCGATGTGATTTCATAACGGCCCGTTGCCATTACAGCATGAAAAGCCAGGACACGTCTAACATACACATTGTCTGCTGATAACAGTTGTACTCTACTGAAGCCTTTGAAAGCCTGCTTAAGTGCTGACAGAGAAGCAATCCCTATGCACAGTGACCCTGCATGCTTTGCCCTGCACATCTGTCCGAGTGGTTTGCAGAATTGGGACCACAGCATGTACTTTCAGCTGCACACATTCTGAGCTAACTAACCACCTTAGACTTTTTTTCTTGTGCCTCTTAACAGAGAAAAAAAGAAGCATTTAAATCAAGGAGTAGGCACATGCAGTAAGGAGATGCATGTATTACAGAGGGGGAACTGAGACAGAGTAAAATCCCGCTGTGCGTGTCCTTTTTGTGGTACACGTGGAGAAGCAATGTTAAATCAGAAGAGTGAGGAATAATTAATGCTAGTTTGTAGGGGATAACTAAAGCAATATCACTGCAATCTCAAATTGCACAGAAAACCAGCTGTGTACTTGGGAGGTAAATAAATGTCTTCCTAGGCTCTTCTCAAAGAATAGAGCAGTTTTGACAACTTGTCCTCTCTTTCAAATGTCACTAATTATTTAGGTGGAGGGAATGTTTGTTTTTTCTGGACCAAGAAAAGCTGTTTTGCAAGTCTTGGATGCTGGAAGCATTGTAAAAATGTGAATCCCACTTTATAATACATCAAAACATCCCTTCCAAAACATCACTTCTCATATTTGTGAGGGATCTGCATCACATACATAATAACGGTATTTTCTGAATATATCAGGTGGAACTGTACATCACTATTTCTGCTCCCAAAATTAATTTATATGTCTGTTTGTTGTATATGTTTGAACGCTTACCTTCCATGGCAAAGACAGTTTTGTCTGATGAATATCTTCTTATATTTTGTCTCAGTGAAAGCCTTTCCTCTTAAAACCAACTGCAAAGCGTCAAAAATGTTAATGTGGAAGTCAGCAGTATTACACAAAAGTCATTGTTTCATAAGAGAAAAGAGAGATTAACTTTAATAATTTAAGACAGTCTCTAAATTAACAAAGAAGAAGTGGACAGTGTAACCATGCTGTACCTTGATGGATGCCCTTTCCCATTTTTTTTTTCTATCCAGATTCACAGTGGTGTCACTCAAGTTTTGAAATCCAGCATTTCCAATTGCCATCATTACACGCAGCCCCACATGCCCAGAGCAAGACACTAAGGCTCATAGCTGCAGCTTTGAGGATGAAGAGCTTTTGTGTCAGACTACACTGGATAATTGGACCCCTGTACAACTCAGATCAAACCCTGACTTTTGGAAACGAGTACTGTTTTAACCAGGAGTCTTGGGGTTGAGGAGGCATGCAGGTGATTACTAATCACCAAATCCCAATTTGGGTTTATTATCGTAATGAGACAAAGTAATAAAGAAGAGTGTTGTCAGATGAGAATTTTTTGTGTGTGAGTCTGTTCTTAACCCATCAACTTGCACAGCTCTATCCACCTCTCCATACTTTCTCCAGCCTGCAATGGAGGTGCAGGGGTCTGGGCAGCGAAATACCATGACAGGGATCTTAGAATCATCCTCATTTTGATTTTTGTTGTCAGCTAGTTCATCTGTTAAGAAGCAGCAAGATGGGAAATTACAGTCAACATGTTACCTCAGTACTAAAAGAAGCTTTTAATTTGTTGGGTGAAAACACATTCTGAAAATTATATTGTCTTTTTAGTTGGAAAAGACTTTCGGGCTCTTGACTATATAATATTGACTATATTTTGACCTATATACAGGTCAAAATTAATACTCCTTACAAATAATGTTTTTGCTGTACTGACAGTAACTTGGCATTTCTGACTGATTGACAAGATGCTGTGACATCACATTATAGTTCCTTTACCTAAGGGAAGCACAGGCTGCCTAGTGCCGGCTTGGAGTATTTTGCCAAGAGAGCAAGTCATACAATTATAATGGTTTAAGAGAAAAAGAAGTATTTTTCCTTGTTCAAAAACATTATGGACCAGAGATTTTTTCTTGGAAAGGAAGATATGAATGGCTCACATTTTGGGCCCATTTTGGGCCATATTCTCACTTTCTGAAATAGTCTCAGTGGTGACTGGCTGTCTGCATCAACAAGACAAACTTAGGAAAAAAAAGCAGGAAGGATGGCAGCCTCCCCTGATAGTTTTCTGCTCTTCAAGGACATGTGCTTGGGAACTCTGGGGCAGTGAGCCAGTTTTCCATTTCAGCTTTATGTGCTGCTCAATCAGTGCACATACAGTTTTTAAATGCAGGTCTCCACCTTGTCTGAAGGGCAGTAATTAAGTGGGGTTTTGGTTGCCCCAGGCAGCCTGATAATAGGAACTTTGCTGTCTTGATGAGCAGTCCCTGAGGATCTGTGCTTTTGGTACCTCCTGACTTGTCTGCTGCAATGCACTTGATGTGGGGCAACCTTGAAAACTGCTCAGAAACGCCAATGTCTGTGGCAGGTGGTGGTCTGCTCGCTGCGCCGTGTGCCACGGGAGGGGATTTCTTGCTGACTTTGGGCTGAGTTGTTCAAGTCACTACCTGCATCCTTTGTCCCAGCAGCAGCAGCTGGCTAAGGATGCCCCTAACTGTCTTCAGGTTTGGCTTTAGAGGTGGTAAGTGAAAGAGAAAAGACATCTCTGTTGAGAGCTGGTTTGGGGCTGGTCCAGAGAGATGAGACCTTCCCTGTTGTATGATGATCATTGCTTCACTGGCTCATCATAGCTCAATAATTTCATCATTAGCGTAACATTTTAACTCCAGATTGCTAAAAGCAAGTTGTTTGGCAACTGTACATTTACAAAGAGTAATTATTTTTGGTATTGATTGTTCTTATTTTTAATTAAGTTACATTGTGTTAATTCACCTGGAGATTATGAGATTATACTAATTGCACAATGCATTGTTACAATAAAAATAAAAGTTCTAGTTTGAAAACTAATGGAGAACATAGGAGGAAAAAATGGCCAGCCAGCTTTAAGGAGGCACTGTCATAAAGAGGATTTGCTGATCTGTAAGGCTTGTATTAATTTAACTTTGTAATGCATAGGGGTCTTGCCTAAGCATCTTAAGTTAAAAAGAAATGGTAAAATAGTATTTTAAAAAATTATTTCTTCCTTGGCATACTTAACCCGGCATCTGATGTTAAACAAAACTTCATCTGCTCTCAAGGTCTTCATCCTTCTTATGCCAGTGGTCTGACACAAATGGAAAGGTAATGAGAAGGAGACACGTCAATAATATTTAATATCTTATTAAGTTAAAAATCTAGTTCATTTTCAGGAATAAAACCAAAAGAGCATCTAGGTGGTCAGAAGTTTGTCAGGGATTCCAGAGTTACACATCTGGGCTGGTCATACTTAGGTGTTTTCAACAGGGATTGTAGTGAATTTGGAGATGCTACTGAGACGTTGTCAGTCCTGATATTTATTAGTTGCAACATTTTTAGAAACATGTATCACTGAAGCCCACATATTCCACAGCAATTCTTGTCCAATAATTTCAGTGAGCAGTTTGAATTTTGCATTAAAAAAAAAGGAAGGAACCTGAATTCTCCAAGAGACAGAGACAGGAAAGACAGTTCTGTTCATTATCCAGCTTAATTTAGTTAATCTGGTTTCTTATCTAGAGGTTTTTTCACTTACTCTTTTTTTAAATAAAAAATGTCCAATTGCTTCCACTTCACAGTGTGAACCCTAAAGATTTATTCACAAAGCACAAGAGATGTTTTCCACATGGAGTTGCTTGAGGGATTATAAGGGAAAAAAATGGTACTTTAATCCAATTAAGCCAAGCAGAGCTGAAGATAAAGGACTTCTGAATATCTGACTTAGTGCCTCATACTTTTAAGCAGTTCTTCTCAACAGGCTGTAGAGAGAAACTTTTAAATGTTATAAATGTAAGACTTTCTAAAACTGAGTGAAACAGTCTGAAAGTGCATAACTCAGGCTTTTACGTAATGTAGAAACTCATGTGTCTTTTTTTTCCCTAAAGAGCACATATGGCAGGCATTACAATTTCAAAACAAAATTTTCAGACTGTTTATTTCATAATGACAATCAAGTTTTATTTATATTTTCCTTTTTTAGGTCTCTAATAGATCCAGTAATTGTGATAATAGGTGTGTAGAATAATTTGGCAAGACAACTTTTTAATACCCTAACTCATTCTATCATACAGTCATAGAGTCATTTACGTTTGAAAAGACTGCTAGGGTGAGTCCAACTATTAGCCCAGCACTGCCAAGTCCACCAGTAAACTCTGTCCCCAGGGGCCACATTTACCCCTCTAAATACCACCAGTGATGGTGACTTCCCAGGTCAGTCTGTTCCAACCTTTGACAAACCTTTCAGTGAAATATTTTTCCTAACATCCAGTTAAAACCTCCCCTGGTCCAACTTGAGATCATCTCCTGTTGTCCGATCACTTTTTACCTGAGAGAACAGACTGACTTCCACCTCTCAACAACTTCCTGTCTGGAAGTTATAGAGAGTAATAAGGTTCTAATAAGGCTACTGAGCCTCCTTTTCTCCAGGCTAAACACCCCCAGCTGCCTCTGCCACTCCTCATAGGACTTGTGCTCCAGACTCTTCAACAGCTCCATTGCCCTTCTCTGGACTCACTCCAGCACCTCCATGTCTTTCTTGCAGGGACCCAAAACTGATCACAACACTTGAGGTGCAGCCTCACCAATGCTGAGTACATGGGCACAATCCCTGTCCTGGCCCTGCTGGCTGCACTATTGCTGATACAGGCCAGGATGCCATCAGCCTTGTCAGCCACCTGGGCACGTTGTTGGCTCTATTGAGTACTTCAAACTGATTTAAGATGTAAAGTAAATCACCTGTGTCTTCACCTGTTTTTTTCTTCCCAAGGTTAAATTTTGCATTTGAGGCTATCTGAAGAATAGAAGTAAGTTTTTACTGTCTTTCAGGATTCTGTTAGCAGAGTGAGTAAAATACAGCATATACGTAGCTTCCAGCTGTTTTGATGGTTATGTTACCTAATTTTAACCGTTAAAATTTAAAATTAGGCCATGCACTTTTAGTTCAGTAGAATGAAAAAAAATGCTGACAAAATCTCTAATTCATTGACTTGTCCCTCCCTTGTTTGACAAGAACTGCAGGAAAGAAAGTCAATACTAGAAATTCTTAGAAATATCTATTTAATAGTATGGGGACGTGGGCAGGTTTAAAAGGGGACTTCTGTCTCCCTTGTTCTTAAACAAACCTGTAAGGTTCAGGGCAGTTCAAGAATGAGTGAAATGTGATTTGGATGTCCAGTGTAAACCCTTTCAAGTACTCTCTGCTTGGCCAGTGTCTGTGATAGCAGTGTGCCTGCTATCCAGTCTGTACAGAAGACAAACAGCAGTGCTGGTGACCACTGCCTCTGGTACCTGCTAGCTAAGCAGAGAAAAAACAAGGCAGATATGCCTACAAAATTCTTGGATAACTTTCTCCCTTTGCTATGAACACTGATAGTAAATTACAGCTTTTCCCTATGTTTAAAGGCCTTTCATCACCAGATTTGGCTCCATGCTGAACTCGGTACAGGGATATCCTCCAGCAGCACCTCTACAGATCTTGTTAAAGTCAAGGAGGTTACAGAGAAACTCTGGGCCCTGAGCTTCCTCTGTTGTGCCCCTTGTGCTGCCTTTTCCCTGTTGCCAGAGGTGCAGGCCTCCCTGCCTGCTTTCAGGCAGGCCTGGGCTATGCCAACAGCCAGGGCAGAAAGTGTCCGTGAAAGGCACAGAAGCTTCTCTTGTTGATCTAGAGACCAAATAATTTTTGAAAATGAAAACGGTGACACACAAAGAGCCATTTCTCTAAATCTTCTAATGGATTAAAAAAAAAGAAAGAAAGAAAGAAAAAAAAGAGGAAAATGTAGAGGAATGACCCAAATTCCACTTGTTGTAGATCAACTCTGTAAACGCATTATCATGTTGCATTTTCTTTCCTTTTAGATGGGCTGGGCTAAAGCATGTAGGCTTATCAAATTACAAAGGTGCAGTTAAAGATATCAAATTTGGAGACAAAATGAAGTAGCCATTCCCTGCACTATATTCCTCTTACATAAAGGTACTATTTCATTAAAAGCCAATTTAAGAGAAAATTAAAAGATCCCTATTTCTATAGGAAATAGAGTGGGCCATTGAACAGCCAGCTTGATTTTTTTTTAAACAGCACACTTTATGTAAAACTTCCAAAGGTAAGAGAAGAAAGAACTATAAATGCTATCTACATCCTAGTCACTGCAGGAAGAGATCAGGGAAAGATCTGAATGCAACTGATGACAAGTTTTAGGAATCAGTCCTTAAATTTTCTGGGACTCCATGAGACCAGAAAAGATAACAGCCTTGTTTCCCCAAAGTGAGACCTCTTAGTTTAATAGCATAACATAGTCTATATGTCACAAAGAGCTTGGCAGCTCCCTCACAAAATACTCCCATATTTGAAGTGTACAAAGTGGAACAAATTAGTAGTGAGTGACTCTAAGACAGCACCTAACCACTTCGGGACACCTATGCAAAATTCCTACAGACTCCAGTGGTCCAGGATCAGGTTCATAGTGACTGAAAGGCAGCATGACTCAGTTAACTATCAAAGACAATGTTGATTATTTCCCTGTGTGAGAAAAAAAAGAAATTACTAACTTCCATACTAGAAATTAAGGAAAAAACCAGCGCGATGTGCTCGTGGACTGATTCTAAAACCTAACTAGGTGGTACTGCTGAAGTTGCCGAGAGCCAACAAGCGCCTTTGGTGGCGATGTAACAAGGCAGCAGAGGGAAAGGCAGCTCCGTGCCGGGCCCGAGAGTGGCTCTGCCCGCCCGCAGCCCGAGGGCTCTGCAGCATCCCCTCCAGCCCGAGGGTTCGGCAGCATCCCCTCCAGCCCGAAGGTTCGGCAGCATACCCCGCAGCCCGAGGGGTCCGCAGCATGCCCCATCCAGCCCGAGGTGACGGCAGCATCCCCGCAGCCCGAGGGATCGGCACCATCCCCTCCAGCACGGGGGGTCGGCAGCATCCCCGCAGCCCGGGGGGTCGGCAGCATCCCCGCAGCCCGGGGGGTCGGCAGCATGCCCCATCCAGCCCGGGGGGTCGGCAGCATCCCCGCAGCCCGGGGGGTCGGCAGCATCCCCGCAGCCCGAGGGGTCGGCAGCATCCCCGCAGCCCGGGGGGTCGGCAGCATCCCCGCAGCCGCGCTCCCGCCGCGCCGCTCCATCCGCGCAGGGACCGCGCCACCTCCTGGCAGCTCCGCTCGCCGCACCCGGCCCGGCCACCAGCCCCTGATGCCGAACTCGCTTTCCAGGCCTGAAAAGTGCCCTCTTCTTCCCTTTCTCCTTCTCATAAATGTCCTTTACCCACTGCTTCCGACTGAATGCCTTCGGACACTGTGACGTAGAGGATAGTACAGTGTAAGGCATTTTATCTCGGGCTAGGGATAAAGAAATGGGATATTTTTTTCTCTGTTGGGGAAGTTTGCTGAACTGAACATTGGCCCACCATCTCTTATATTCAAGTCAACTAAACTGGAAGAACTTGGCGTGACTCTCAATAACATCACAATCCCACTCCACTAATCCCTGGGCAAATGTTAAATGCATATTTCTCCTCAAATTCCAAGTCGGGTAAATTCCATTTTAGCTGCCTAATTTTCCATAGCTATTCTCTAATGATAAGTATTGTTTTCTAGAAACAAGAAGGGAAGAACAGATGCTGTGTTTTTTCATAGAAATAAATGCATTTTTCCCTCGGAGGCAAATTACTTTTAAAAATTCCCATCAGCTTCAATTATTTGTTCTGGTAAGTAACCCTAAGACACAGTAGAATGTGGTACAGATTTCATTCCCAAAGCAGAAATTCTAAGGCTGAATTATTTGGTAAATATATTAGGGACAAATGCTCTTTTTTCTGGTTTCAGTCTGGAGGATTATATGGCAAGAGAGATACTTTATGCATCATTTCAAATAGGAGCCAGACCAGACCTAACCTTTCTTTCTCTTGAGTTCCTTTTCTTTTCATGCTGCCAGGCTCCTCAAATTCCACTTATACTTATATCAACCAATCAATGTAAAAAAGTTCTTCTGTCTTTCTTGATCACCTTTCTCTGCTCTCATTGCTGCATTTTGAGATGTTAGGAACCCCTGGGGAAACACAGTACCTGTGCATGTTACCACTAATTGACTTCCACATTGCTGTCTAGTGGTGCTGCCTTCTTTTATGTGTAAGGACTGCATGAATGGATTGTTATTAACTCTCCTCCTAGCCAATATAGGCAGGAGATCTAAATAAAACTCAAATATTTAAATCCACCTGGGTAATTTGAGTTGCATACTCTCGATGTAAGTTCCCAAAACACATCTTTGCAATACTTATTTCCCATTTATTTACCATCCTTCTTCTTTGGACCTTAATGATGTAAGACAAACCACTGATCTGATTTGTACAGTCTTAAAATGTAGCCGTTGTTTTCAATTATTTTTCACGCTTTAGTCTCCGATCATTAATTTTTTTATGCTTAGTTATGCTAATTAGGCTTAAAACCTCTAGTTGTAAGCAGTATTTTTCTTTCACAGTTTGAAATTTATTTTGTGTAGGCTGTGACAATCCATATGTTTATAAATTAATGGGGTATAATATTCTAAATGGTCTAGCCAGCAGAGAATAAAACAATAATTGTAGGTATTTTCTGAATTTCATCTCAGTGGGAAAAAAAATCCTGTAGGTACAGAATGGAATTTGCATAACTAGCAATTAATGAATTGAGTAGAGTAGCAAACTAAATAACAAAAAGATGTTTAAATAACACATCCCTTTCATTAGACTTTCAAAATTGTTTTCACTGAATCACGTAGATATGAATGACTCTTTCAGCAATTGTTCCAAAAAATATATCAATGAATGTAGTTCTTATCAAAGTTTAGGTGATATTTGCATACAAAACATATTTCCTGCTCAGGAAAACATTGAAGCCAGTAGTGAACACTCTAAATTGCAAAAAGTTTTATGACAGAGACAATTACGTCTGGATAATGGTAACTCAGTATCATGCATTTTTGATATGTCCTTAGCCGAGATAGAGCAGTTTGCTGAGGTAACTGGATTGCTCCATAGGTGTGTGCAATTCTAAATTGTATTTCAAGCTTAACCTTGCATGTATACAAAGCCAAGTCACTTGAAGATCTGCCTAGAATTTGCTTGAAACAAGAGTTAATCTCTAAGATCATTTAAGATGAAGACTCATAATGAAAGTCAGAACTTTCTAGCAAATGCACCTCTGTTATAATTTTGAATACAGAATCAGACTTTACGGACTTGCCCTGAAATGCTTTGTTTCCATTTACCTGAGATCCAACAAAAGCTTGAGATGTCTATAGCTCTCCTAAACTCACCAGTATCATGGGTCATAATGTCATGGATCACCCACTTTTAAGACACATAATCAGTGTGAAACTCAAAAAATGGAAGATAAATACAGGGACAAAATATGTCAGTTCTGTTTACATAGCATATAATTAGATCATGTGTGTTCATTTAACCTCACATTCTTTGATCTGCATCTTAAAATTAGCACTGAAGGCCTGGTCTCTCTAAAAGAAAAGACTAAAATAAACTAAAATAAATTTTTGAAATTATTTTGTTTCTACTGTCCCCAGATTTTGGAATTTCAGATGTTGTGTGCCTCTCCGTGTGGTACCAGTGGCTACAACTTTCACTTCCATCGGTACATCTCTCCTTCTACATGGGATTGGCTTTTTTCTCTATACATACTTTGAAGTCCAAGTGTCCCCGAATGGAACTTCAAAGCCTTACTGTGCCAAGTGGGTTAGGCTGAGTTGTACATTTGCTGGAACTGATGGAAGACTGCCCAGTGACATTCATGAGGCTGGGAGAAGGCCTTCAGCAATCTGCCTAAAGAAAAGCTGCAGGATGCATCTCCAAACATTGCAGGACTTCTCTTAAGGTAAAGGGTAAAATTTTTCAGGAAGAAAAGTGGAAATCAGCTCATTAATCTTGGGTCATTGAGGATACCACTGGAGGTGACAAAAGAACTGCCTTCTCCCAGTTTAATCAGTCTTGTATTTGTTAAATACACATTGGAAAAAAAATATAAAATCCCCAGCATGACAAAATACTTTATCATGATTTTCTCATCACAACACGGTGCAATATTATACAATGTTAAAACATGCTTACATGGATTATCTTTGTCTTATCTCTTTTTTTTTTTCTTAAAACTGAAACAGTTCACTTCTTTTTTATTTTCCCCCACATTAAAGAAAAAATCCCCTAACCCTGTCATGACTGTTAGATTTTCCAGGTGATCCATGACATTTGACAGAGTGCTGTAAGGAAAGGCCAGAAAGCAGGCAGGGATTAATGACACTTTTGCCAAGTGATGAATTCTGCAGTCCTGGAAACCTGGCATTTTGCATTCTGTCAAGATCAGAGCCGTTTTTAAGCTGTTTAAGTTGTGATTATTTTCTCACATCTGTTTCCTTGAAAACTAATTGTAGATCTGAAGTTGCCTTTTTTAAATAATTCATAAAAACATAAATCCAAAGGAGAGTGGCAAAGGTATAGAGAAACCCAGTGAAGTACAAAGAAAAGGGTCAAGTCAGCTGTAGTTATCTGAGCACTTCTCTGACTCCTGAAGTACTTAATTAGGCCCGTCTGACTGTTTGGCCCTGGGTTGATTTTTTCTTTCAAGAGAGCTGTTGACCTGATGGTATATTAAAACACACTCAGCTATAGCTTCAAAATGGTTACAGAAAACATTTGTAAATGCTGCTGTTTTGGCAATAGAGAAAAAAATGTAGGCTAGCTATTGAAACTTATGCATTTATAATTTTTTTTCATGTTACTGAATAGCCTTTTAGCTCAACCAATTACACAGATCAGCTAGACAACATCATTTAATGTAGGCAACAAAATGCCCAGAAGATCCTTATCTATAAAAACAAGAGCTTCCCCAAGTTTTGGAGGGTCTTTCAACCAGGCAATTAATTGAAATAATTCAAACAAGCCTGTATAAAGTTTATAGCTTCTGGAATTATTGCTGAGCTTACAGAAGCATTTTAAAGATTACATCCTCAAAACTTTTAGATCAATTATTTTACAGAAGGAGTAGATCTCTTTGTGCTGATCCATCATTTTTCCTAATATAGGCTATTTTTGCAGAACTAATTAGTAACTTATGCCCTGGAGAAAATTCTGTCTGTTGGTTTGTCCTCTTCTTAGAAAAGAGAATTTTTATACTTTTATTCATTGGGAGAAAATCCTCTTCTGTGAAGACGGAAGGAAGGAAGGAAGAAGATATTAGAAAGAAGAATTAAAAAGAGGAAAAAACCCCAAACCTACAAGCAACCCAGACTCAACAGAACTGTAGCCACAGCTGTTTTGAGAGGGAAAAGGGTTTTATCTTTTGCTTGTTTGCCAGTCCAATGCTTTCCCACTAAGAGCTGTTCAAATGAGCAATCCTGTGATTACTAACACCCTCCTCTTAATAATTTGGATGTGACTTCTCTCTTCTTCCCCTCAGCATGGTACCAAGCAGGCTCCTGTTTTATATTTTGTTGTTGAAAGGGAGGCTGTCAGGGTTGACATTCTGAAATATCCATCTGGCTCCTTAAATGCTATCATGTCTCTTTTGTTTTCCCAAGTCTCCGATGAGAAGATGTTTGTCACTTAATTGCTGCTGAGGATCACAGATGATGGTTTATAGGTTTAGGCAAATTGCAGGCAGCACTTTGTTAACAAACGGTAGAGCACAATGGTACTTCATAATTATCCTATAGAGCTCAATTGGCCCTTAACGGCACCTGCATGTACAGCATCAGGGAGCCTTGTTTCAACACAAAAGCTCCTTCTTGTTAATTAACCTGTGTGCACTTGTTACAAATGAAACCTATTTGTTTCCACTTAATATATTTGCAGCTAGTTTAAATATTCATTTATTATTATGCTTGTTAAGTGAGGAGTGGAGAAAAATAGTTTGGATCACTTTCATTAGTATGCATTGAGCTTAAAAGAGATAGCAAATAGACCAATATGTCAAGTGTGTTCCTTTGTGCTTTCCTTCTTCCTGCTTTGTAGGTCCCCAAATTAGGCTAACAAAGATGTATATCCATTGCTGATTGAAATAATACAAAAGGAATGAAAAGTATAGAAGTCTCTGTGAAAAAATCAACAATTTCTCTGAAAGGGGCTTTGTACCAAGTGACAAATACAACTCATTCTAGCTGAAAAATGCCTTTTATTGCACATTTAAAATTTGTATGTACACATACAGTTTTTATTTGTGTGTAAAAAGCTGTGAAATAAAACAGGATCCAGTGTATTTAACTGCTATGCAGTTCTGGCACAGATGCCCTTTAATCTTTAACCGAAGAGGTTACTTCTATATTATCCTTATAAGCAAAACCACCTTTTCTTTTTAACTGATAGAAATTAGAGAGAAACTGATAGAAATTGTTGTGTGTTTATTAGAGACTATAAGTACATACAAAAGACCATTAATTCAGGTGCATAAAGAGATCAATGAACAGTGACTGTTGTTGTTACCTTGCATTTTTGTAAAGAATATGCCAAATGCCTTTATTCCTGTCACTGGCAAAACAAATACATTGAATTTTGATTATTTGTGTTTGCTTTTGAGTAGCTTTATGGTCAGAAGATTTTTGACGATTTTTTAATATGAGTAGTCACACAAACAGTACAGATTGCAGAGCAGATGCTGTGAGCAGTCAGTAAAAGCTTAAGTTTCTTCCTTCTTTTTGCTTGACTTTTTCAAGTTATTTCTAAAGGATATCACTGTGAGGGAATCTTATCCAATACAGCAGAGTTCCTTCTGAAAGGAAGCAAAAAGGACAGTCATCATTTCTTGATTAGCCAGTGTGAATCCTTAATAATCCCATTTCCTTCTGAGTAATTTCCACTAGCAGCACTGACAGTAGAATTAAGCCCAGAGAGTTTGCCCCTTTGCATGTCAGTATCAGCAAATAAACATATTAAAGCTAGGTGGAGGAGGGAGGAGCAAAATTTTGGCTGCAGACGAGTTCTTGTAACAGCACAATGAACAATATAAAAAATACACTTATGTATTGATGTGAGATGCATTCTAACAGCTGCTGATCTATTGCTGTGAAACTTCTGTTTAAAATTGGTTGAATAACGTGTTTTAGAGTAGGTTAGTACTGTCTTTTACCTAGAGTAATATATCTCATTTCTATCAATTCATCATGATCATATATTCTGGCCAATTTATTTAAAATTTCAACTTGCCAAGGGGAATTAATAACACAGAGAAAATTATAAGTTACTTGTATGCTGCACACTTAGTAGAGATAGGAGTCAATACAACTCAAAAATACAACAATTAAATGGGAAAAGGAAAACTATACATTAAGTTGTGTGTGTGTGCGCATGTATTTGTGCATGGTCATTTTATATGTATGTTTATATTTTAATTTATTTAGAAAGGAAATCAGTGTTTATATGACAGGTTCAGATCAGAATGGTATAAATATTCTCTAATCACAGAATAAGAATGAGGGATTTTGTAGCAGGGGAAGATTCAGCACATCATCCTCTGAAACACCTTGCTTTTTTCACCCTTTAAAGTGAGAATATCTTTAAGAATCAAATGTTACTGTTCTCTCCCTTTAATCATGGTTTCAGTGCTGAGGCTTCCACTATGTAAGTGCAGAAAAGGGCCCTGTGATGCATGTGTATCTTGTAGGCTATAGATGGCACTAAATCAGCAGCCACTTTTGGTTATTACTGATTTGCAATGGATTTCAATAGTTGTTTAGAAGTGAAGGTGCTCATCAGGTCAATGAGCATTCAAAGCCTTAATGAACTCTCATTAAAACATCTTTCATCCTCCAGGGCCCCAAAATCATTGCAAGTCTCCAGCACGAGTTCTTCGGTTATTTCCAAAGCAGGTGGGAAACCAAAGCATTATTTTTTGCTGCTACTGTTTTTTGTGATATTCTCCTGCCTCCTGGCAATTTGTACAGGTACAAAGGCAGGGAAGACGCCAGTGCTACCAGCTTATCTGTTTCTCTCAGGTCCACAACAGAATCTGAGAGAAGCAAAACAGCACAACTTTCAGCAGTTAAAAGTATGTCTACCACTATTACAGCAAGCTGTATTTTAGACCCTTTTCATCTCTCCCAAATGCATCCAGCTAGTGAGAGCTTTCTCAACCCCTCTTTAGATATAGTTTTCCGCAGTCCCTAGACTAGATCACTGGGCTACAACCCTCTGTTTTTCACCTGTGAAAAAGCAGCAAATCCAGCCATATTTAGTGCCTGCAAGGTTGCTTCTTCAAAACAGAGCATTATTTATTCATTGCAGAGTACACAGCTTTCTGAGAAGGGAGATAAAACAGTGGAAGGCCTATTTCTGAGTCTTGCTTATTCCTGTGAGTTTTGTTAACTTTTTTTTCATAGGGGACACCCCTTTCCTAGCCTAGGAGATAGAGGCACTTGCAGCATTCCCTACTTTCACTACCTCCCTGCAGCATTTTCTTATAAATAAACACTCCCCAAACCACCCTTCTTATAGCCAGGGATTTATTTATTTTCTAAACAATTTGTTTTTCTTTTTCTCTGAGGCTTTGGTCAGGCAAAACACACCTGTTAGGCTGGCTGGAGACAAGCAGGTGCCTATCTCACAACTAATAGCTTGCTGCCTTTTTCCTTGTTACTTGGCTTTTCTCTGGAGATAGCTCATCTCTGCCATTATTTTGTTTCTAGCTTGGTTTTACCCTAGAAGTCTCTTTGATTTAAATCTCTGTAGTCGGGTGGAGTAACACCTAGTTAGAAAAAGTAGGTACCTACTGCATTCAGACAAAACAATGCTTCTATTTCCCTCATTAATCTCAGAGGGATTTATGACTCAGAAGATAAAAGAAGTGGAAAGCATTTATGTTAAAGACTGTTCCAGAAGGGGATTGTAAAGCAGAATTTTTCTAAGATGAGGACCTGCTATCCTCTACATAGATCACTAGTATATGTTCCACTGATGGGGCATGTGAACCTGATTTTTCATCTCTTTCTTGCTTCAGATTCTGCACTCCTAGACCCAAATGTCCATACCAAGCTGTTTTCTACAGTGGTGAGTGGTATTTTGCTCACTGGCATGTTTTCTCATACTTTCAGCTTGTAGAGCTGTTTACATCATGTTCAGTGCTACAATCAGTGATAAAACCTGCCTAGGTGTCTATTCTGCCACAGCCAATCCCAGCATGTGCACAGTCTTGTCTATGTGCTTCCTGTGTCCACCAACCTTGTTTTTACATTAGGAATGATATATAGTGCACTGTGTCTGTTTCAAGCATTTTCCAGCCTGTAAGGGCTGCCCAGCTGACAGTGACCAAGGAAGGATCTTATGGCAGGTGCTGATGGTGTGGCAGAGGCTGGAAGAGAGCTAAAATCCTGCATATCTCATTATCTGCCAGGATTTTTTATGATCTACACAGCCCCTACCCTCATTTGCTGCTGCACATGTCCCAGAGTCAAGTGTATTTTATAAGAGCACATGACACTGAGCTGTGCAGTCACTGAGGTTAGAGTTTGAGTGGGCCCTGGGAAGTGTGCTCCATCTTCTTGCAGAGCTACTTAGAGTCACTAGACAGTGGATGGGAAAAGCACCCTTTAGATTTCTTCTGCTACCTGATGAACACAAACACAATCCTGTTATTAAAATTGACATGTCTCTCTGCTCAGGATGGACTTTCTTTACTACCCTATTCTAATACAGGTCTTGGCTCTTAAAATCTCTATATATTCTCTTGGAATGGGTCTGCCCATAAATACACAATGTATAGACATAAAAGTGAATGTTTCTGCAGCTGGATTCACTGCTGGTGAGCTTTTCCATAGTATCGAATTAATTGTAGAAATGTAAAATTCAGATATGTAAGAGCTTGAAGTGAAATCCACAGAGCGATGCTCTGGGTTTAAACCCCTCCAAAGTATCAAACAATGTTAAATATTTCATATCAACAGTGTGATCAGAACAAAAACCACCAGAGTCAGTTTATGGGGGGTCACACTGCCCTTGTTGGCTAAACTGAAACGTGTAGAAGAGAAATGTGTTTTATATGCCAGAATCTCAAGGCCCTGCTCAGTGAAGAGCCAACATCAGCCTGAACTCACAAGATAACTGCATCATATCCCTTTCAAAAATTAGTCTCTTGCAAAATGTCTTCACAGTGCAGGTTTCCTGTTCAGTATCTCGAAGACCCACTTTAAAGAAGATGTGGATTTAATTCCCCTTTCATTGGCAGAGGTTCAAGCCCACCATTCCCATGTCTCAGGAGACACCCTAATCAATGAGCAGCCATCTGTTCGGGGTAAGGGGGGGAGGGCATCCTCCTCTTCCCTTCCTGGTGTTCTCCCACTCTGGAAGAAGATGTCATGACTAATCGGGCTCAGTAGCTAAATCACCCACCTGAGAACAGGGGACATTCTGGTTCCTCCTCCTGGCTCGAAGGCTGCTTCTGCAGCCAGCAAGATGCACTTCACGTGAGTAAGTTTCCTCACCTTAAGGTACATGAAGGGCTGTGAGCACAGTGAACTCTGGGTGAGCACCCACAGATCCATACTGATGCATGCCAGGGCATGTGTGTGTATGTATATGTACAGACACGAAATTAACACCCTTGAATCTTTTTACATATGGTAAATACGACAATAGAACCACTAGACAATAATCCTGTTAAAAAATCCCAGTAAAAATATTTGTGACCAAAAAAAAGTTATTTGTTTTTCTTAAGACATCCCTTTTGCACAAAAAAAAAAGACAGAAAATAAAATGCCAGGTTTTGATTACAAAAGACTGAAACAAGATCTTGTTTTGCAGTTGACATGACTGAAAAAGACTGAAATATTTTGAAAAAGTAAGTAAGAGTATACATTTTTAGGGAAAATTGTGCATGAGTGAAGACTATATTTTTGTTAGAAACGGCATTACTTATGGAAGGTAATGTCATTAAACCAACTGTGGTGTATCTTCCCGGAACACAGGAAATGTGACGTGCTGAATCATTGTTTTGCCTATAAATTCCTAGAGATAAAACACTGGGAGTTGGACAGAATGGGCTTTAAGCCATGATATGTGGCTCACTGTTGTGTAATTTGGTAATTTCCCTCCCCCAAAAACACTAGAGGTGAAGCACTTTGGAAAGAATTTTGAAACAATTATAAATATTACAACTGTAGGAAATGGTTCGAACTTTTCTAGTACCTCTTGGTGATCACATACCTCATTTCTCTGTATTAACCTACCATAATGAGGTTTTGTTAACCCTTTGTGCAGCTGAGTACCATGACTTTTTACATATCAGCTTGGACTGTCACATGGTTGACTTAGCACCAGTGAACACTTCACAACCACAGATTCATTTTCCTCAATTTGTTAAGTGGCTAATTATAAAGGTCCACAAAAGAATTGACACGAGGGAAGGAGACAGCCACACTTCTGTCAGCAGCCCCATGAGGCCTGTACAAGTGTCACTTGTAAAACAGAGCACAAATTAAACAACGGCTATAACATGATCTAGGGGCTGGTGGATAATGAAAGAAAACTTCCTGTGTAGACGCAAAACAGACATTAAATGGGTTGTTTTTATGTTTGACAACAGGGCCCTCATGTAACTCTTCATGAATTCTGAGTCTGCCGTTAAGGTAATGTTCTTGGACTAGACTAGATGGTAACAAGCTAAATAAAATGACTATTTATTTTGTATCTGTGACTGTGATTTCCAATTTAATTTCCCTACTGTAGTATATCAGTAGGATTTTTTAAAGTAGAGTACAGTGCATGCACTCTTTTCCAAATAACTAGATATTTAAGAATTTGCTAGCAGATATGACTGCAAAATGAACAGTACTGTGCTTTAAGAACAAATACAATCAATGTGTTAACAAATCGTTCACTCTATCTACATTCCTCAGCTCCTTATTAGAAATAGCTGAATTTAAGATAAAGAATACATTTAAGCAGCAACCTTTTCCTCAACTGCAAGATTTCTATACAGTAAATTGGACTTTATTTTGTTGGTTTAAGTATTTAATGAAATGAAATGAACGTCTTTTTTGTGCATGTGCTGTTTCTCCCTTTCACTATAATTCTGCTACTCTCTATGCATAGTGTTTGCATCATTATGTAAGACATTTGCAAATATGGTATGGTGTGTTTGCCTATGGGAAAACCCTCTCTTCTAATGTATTCATGAAAGATAAATTAACAGTGCTTTAGGTATGATAGAGAGATTCATAGTATAGTCTATTATAATGCTGATATTAAAAAGCAAGCTCATCATTTAATAAGAAAAATGTTAATCTTTTACAATCATGGCAATATGTTTTATTTCTGTGAATTTCTTCCCTCCACCATTGTCTTTTTATCAGTTATAATTTTAGTTTACCATTTGTATTAGGCTGATATCTAGATAACAGTCAGGACACCATTGTGCTGACACTGTACAATGACAGCATCCCTACCAGAAATATCTTTGTTTCTATTTTCTTTTTTCTTCTGAGTTTCTTTCTTCCCTTGATCTTCCCCTTTTTTTTTTCATCACAGTATAGACCCCAAGCACATCTCCTCCAGGATGCTGATATGATACTTTTGCCAGTCTCAATAAAAAAAAAAAAAAACAAACCTAAACCCACAACAACAGGTATGAAGCAATTTTCTGCAGGATGATGCATTTCCTGATTTTCTGCAGACATCTGATTATCAGGTGACAAAATTAAGGTGTTCTCTGGCCCCCTGGTCAGAAAGGCTAGAAACCTGCCGGCAGGAAGCTATGGGTCACAGACATTCTGCATTTATGGTTCCCTGGCAGATACGCTGATTTCCTCGGCTCTGTCTATGCTCTTGTATCCACTGAGGTCTCAAGTTACACCGTAGCCCAAACTACCCAGCTGTCACCACCGTGGTGATTCCTGTGCCCACCCTAGTCCAGAGCAGAGCAGCTGCCCTCTCCACCAAGGATACTCAGACACAAGTTCCCAAATCTTACATTCAAATACACTGACACAGGCAACCCAGAAGCCACTAGTTTCAGCTACCTCACTCTGAAGAGTAGAAACCCAACACAGCAGAGCTACCAAACTACAACTTTTGCATTCATGGAGACGTACAGTAGAACAAGGGAAAAGGACTACACAGGAGGATTATATTGGGCAAGGACAAACAGAAATCCAAGAGACTGCATCCTTTGTCTCTCCTTTGACGTGTGGGGTTCTTATCTATTTCTCTTTCTTCTTCCATATGTATCTCACTATCATCTTCTGGATGCTTGCTGGTACCACATCATTATATCCATTCTGTCTCATACTAGCACTCCAAATTTCTCATTCACCTATTTTTAATTTCATGTAATCTGCACCAATTTCCTGCACGTAATCCGCTGGGTTATGTACAACAGTCAGTGAGAACATCCTCTGTGGAAAAATACATTTTCTTATTGAAACAGAAATATTTAGCAGAGACTGTTGGTATCCATGATATTTTTGACAATAGTAGATTTGAACTCACAATCTGTATATGAGGAGAGAACCAGATTCAAGACACTATACAGGTATAGTCAGAACAAATTGTTTCACCCCACAGTCTTTGGAGACCTAAGAAACCTAAGGTTTCTGATAGCACACCAGGGCACAAGTGGGTTGTTATACATCCTGACCTGGGAACTGTACAGACACACTTTCTCAGTTCACAAATTTCTGAAAAGTGAAGAACTTCCCGTTTTTGACCGAGATCCTGAACACCTTTGTAAGTCTGTTTTCTTCCTGCATTTCACTTATGACTGTTGTTTCAGAAAAGGAGGTTCATCATGCTTCGCAAGCACGCTTGCCCAAACCTATTTGTTAAAGAAAATACAGAAAGACATAAAAGAGAGTCATTCAACACTGATTTTTTCTTCTTCATATTGCACATGTTCCTCCCTGTCTTCTGCTGGTTCCTGCTTCTTCACTGTCTGAGACACATAGTTCTCTTGTCATTAACAATCCTGAGTAGTAAAGATAGAAAATCCTTAGAGTTTGCATTTTGGTTCCTCATCCTGTCATCTTTTCTAATGTCGTACTGGTATCTTTTTGGACTTGTTTGGTACACCTTCCTCACTTGCCAAAGAAGTGGCAAAAATCTGAGCAACCTGATGTGTGAATCTGATTTTTAAGGATGCAAGTTGTCTTAACTCCTGCTCGAGTATATTTTAAGGGAAGGTCATCTTTCCCTTAAAAGTCAAGGTCAAATTGATATCCCAGCCTGGGTTTAGATATAGCTAACAAAGTCTTAAATCTTTGGGTACACAGATGGTTTTTCACCTGATACTTTGCCAATATTGAAAGAGAGCTTTTTAAAATAATGGAATTATTGCCATAACCTAGTGTGGAAATTTTACTTTTTATGCTAGGGCAAATAGGGCTTAAGGAGTGCAGGATGATAGCAAGTCTTGATTAAAAGCCTACACTAAAAAGATTTCCAGATTTATTCTGCAATTTAAAGTAACCATCAGTATATGTTTTACAGAAAAATGCACTAACTCTTAGCTTCCTATTTTTCAAGATAGATTAAAATTTTTAATTAAATGTGTAGTTAGATAGGTGTAGACTGCATGTAAATATACAGCCCTGATTCATGCAATTAAGATGGTTGTCAGATGAATGACAATTTTTTTATCATATATAAAAACCTATTTAATAAAGTTAATTTTTGCCTATAAAAAAATCATTAAATATGATTTGACATGTAAACTGAACTCCAGTGGGACTAGAGGGTCACTGTACAGAACTTCAGGTAGAAAGCACCTGTCATGCCACAGCTATCAAAGGAAATAATTCAGAATTTCCTAGATAACCAGCTATCACAGCTTCATGAGCATACCTGATACATAAAATGAATTTGATATCTGCCTAACCACTTATAAGTGCAGTCACTTGCATCATCATCAACATGCAAGATCACTCTAAATGGATGCACAAATAATTGCACAATCACTTCTGCACATTGTCCTGAACTTTTAGAGCATTAGGAATCAGGACTATGAGGTGTTTGTCCATGAATATTCACTGCCCTAAGTTACATGGATTCATTTCAGCTTTGTATATACATTCAAAATAAATGAATTTGCATTTTTAAAAGGTAAAATATTCAACATCCAAATTAATAATACTTTCATTAAAAATATATTCTAAATATTCTCTGGGTAGCATTTGAGTTTTAAGCCATCATTAGTGGATTCTGTTTCAACTTGGAATTCAGCTTCTTTTATTTTTGTAATGCCTATCCTATTCATTTTAAATTTTTAGCAAAACAGTGTTTCCCCCACTATTTGAACCAAGCTATTATTAAGGGATTGAAGTTTTCTGGTGAATGAAGAAGTCCAACTGCTTTTCATGACAAAGTTGGTAATTAGAAGGCCAATTTAATGGTGAATCAGGCAGAAATATTCAAACCATGACAAATTACTTTAATAATACAGCTTGCAATGCTTGAACAGAAATAAATTTCACTTCTGAAACTCTCGCCTTGTTCTGCCTGCCTGGAAGATAAAACTGTCCAGGAGGTATTTTGTACCCTTTATTCAGTAAAGCTTTTACTAGAACTTAAGCAGGCCAAATAGCTTGCAAATGCAAAAACATTATTCAAGTTCTTATGATTTTTTTTTACCTGAAGGTGTAGACTGTGTTGAGAATTCTGTATAAGTCAAAGATTTATTTTTTTTACATCCAGCTTAAACACTGCAATAGTGTTTTATTGTTTTATCTCTGACTTGAAGCATTAGCAATAGTCTACATTGGCTTCAAAACTGAAAGCTAATTTCAGTGTTCGTCATAAGTTTGTTAAGGCCACATGCATTCCACAGTTTGAAAAATTTCATTATTCTGTCCATGCTGGGGCTTCGTAATTGGATAGTAAGGATGTTCAAAGACTAATTTAGTGAATTGCACAATATTTTAAATGGAATTATGCAGGTTTATGGGGCCTCAGGGGATTGAGCTAGGAGCCTCTTGAGAAAATCTGTTTATCAGTAAATGATATTAGCAGCTTTCACCTAGCTTTTGTCTTCATTAAATTGCTGCTCTTCCAATTGAGGGTCACATCTGAGGACTGCTTTGATAATTTGTCATTATTGTCTTGTTTATTGGAGCATAAAGTTGATACAGCAAAGGTTGTGCATTTTATATACGATGTGCAAAGAAGTTTTACCTACCAGCCCTGCCAATCTTTTATCATAGCAAAACATGTCAGGACACAAGAAATTGTAACTTGTCCAGTATCCTAATATATTCTAAATCAGCATGCCCCTTTATTTAATTTCCTAATATTTTCTAATTGAATGCAACATTTTATACTACAGGTTATATCAGATTATGTTGTCTTTCCTTCTATCATTTTTAACTGATGGTCAAAATATTTCTTTTTTTAAAATGAAGCACTTTTTTCCTTCTGTTCATGTGCCCCTTTTCCAATACTCTGGATTTACCCTGGTGTAAATGTGACCAATGTTTGTCCCATATATTGAATTTAATTTCACAAACAATAGTGCATGGAGCAGATTTAGTCTGCATTTTAAAGCACAAAGGCCACATTTACATTATTGTTTGCAGTATAGAATTTCAGGAAAAAGACATTTCAATGCTTCTATTTATGGGAAGAATAATTGTGGATACTGGCTGTAACATCCTATTATTTTTTGCTTTTCATGTTACCAGCACCATAGAAAAATTGTAATTTCTCTAACAGTAACTATAGGTGAGATGTATCAATGCTATAGTCTATATAGATTGAGAGACTATTGCCCAGCCTTAGTCGTGTGTCTTCAGGCCTCCTGTCAATGAATTATGTAGCCTTTCAAATTTTATTTATGTGTAGGGATCATATACTTTTTATAACATGTATGAATTAGGCTTATTTAAACCACTTGAAAAGACTTTGCAGTATCGCTACATTTTTTATGATTAAATTATCCTGCAGCCTAATGTGGGAGTGAAAGAGCACTCTTGTTATATTTTATACTAGTTTCCTGAGTAAAACTGAAACTTCTGAACTGAAAATTATACAAGTTTCTACCTAAAGCATTTAAGTGTGGGATAATTTGGGGGTGGTCTTTTTGTTTGGTTTTAAGAACCAGTCAGAAAAAAACCCAAAAAATACATAATTTTATTTTTTTAAAAAAGAAAGTACATTCTTGACAAACACTAATCTTCATCACTTGCTGCCTACAAACACATCACATGAAACCCTTCTTACTGAAAAATTTTCTGCTTAGGAAACTGTGCCTGGAATGTGATTTCAATATCAAAACAGAATTTATTGTTTTATGAGATTTCAGTGTACAAAGAAAAAGTCTTGAGCCCCAGTTTTACATTGTTGTGAAGAGGATTTGGGTGTCAAAAGAAACTCAGGGAAAAAGCTTAGTCCCTACTCATGATTGGATGATCCAAGTACATCCTTCAGCCTGAAGGATTAAGCTCGACTGTTCTGGAGACATTGTGGCAAAATATCCTGTGAAATTTCATACATTCCTAGGCAGAGAATCCCAAACTACCACACCAGTCTGTAGGTCACACTTTGTTGTCATACATAAGTGCTTGTGCACCCTGGCCACAAACCACCAGTTCATCCTCTCATCCTTTCAGTTTTTCTCTTATTATTCCATGCACTGTTTTCCTTCCCTGCATGATTGCTGTTCCTTGAGACACTCACATTTTATATCCCCATTTACCCTCTCAAATTAACTCAATGTGCTTTCCCAGCTTAATTTATTACACCTCTCAACCCTCTGTAATCTTTGCCATATCCCTTTCTCTACCTACCCTGGATGTTGCCCAGTAAACACAACTTCTGTGGAGTCGATGTGCAAATTTTAATACAGCCATAAAGGTGAAGATTGCAGCTAAATGGTTGGACTCAATGGTCTTAGAGGTCTTTTCCAATCCTAATTATTCTATGGTTCTGTGGAAGCCCTGCTGCCTGGATTATATCAGTAATTCAATGAATATTTTTATTTGTTACATGTGCTCCTGTGCACAATTTTATGGTTTTAAACATTTGCTGATTTTGGCTCCTTGCTTGATGTTTCCATGTCCTGTTCTTGTGCTACTACAGAACCAGTCTGAGCAACAGAGGGAGCTATTTAAACTCAGCTACAAGGTGTATCTTACTTATTTTGAGTAGGAAAACCTCTTGTTATTGATGAACAGGAAATAGAACAATATTGTGAATGTGAGACCCTGGAGATGTAATCTGGTACAGATTCAATAAAAAGAGCTTATGGGAAAATGCAATGGTTCCATTATACCTTTATTTGGAGGAGGGTAAAACCAGTTCAGGCAGTTCAGACTTGGTGTTCTCAAAGAGAACTGTCTCTCTCCAGTGACTACAAGAGGAACTGCATTGCATGCACTTTTACTAAGTAGCAGCTATAAAACCTTGTAAGGGGTTACCTGGTCCAGATCCTGTTTATTGTTTCTGCAGCTTTTCCTTTCTTCTGAGACCAGAAGAGCTCCTTCCCTACTTTTTTGTCTCGGTGATGTATCAGCTTTAGAAAGAGGGAAAACAAAACGGACCTGTTGCCCAATGACTGTTTATGTGCTATGCAGCAAGAGTCACGGTATAAATGCATGGTAACCTAGAGAAAGGTAATCTTCTCCCTCCGTTTTACTTTGGTTCTTGTTATCACTGGCAACAGGTTTCATTGGCCTTGTGTCTGAGCTCCGATGTCATCAATTTTAAATGCTTCTGAATGTTGCACACTTGAGTACCCTGAGTAACACATTCCACAAGAGCTAAGATACAGTTAGGAGCTGGGGAGGTCACAGAGTGACCTGTTTGGTGTGAGTTCTCCAACCATCACAGTCTGAAGGTTCCTCCAGTTTGCTCTTAGAAGAAAAAAGACAGCCAGTTTTTTTTTTTCCTAAGGGACTTAAGGAATTCAGGGTAAGGAGTAAGACAGCAGTCTCAGGTAGGCTCAGTCACTTCTTGGTGTAGGTTGTAGATTGTCCTGAGCTCTGTGCTGCTGCAGGCACCAATGCAAGCCTGTCTTCTTTGCCCACAACTTTAAAGAGAGGATTCTCATGAAATTTTGATAATATGTATGCATGTATGTCTTGTAATGGTCAGAAATACATGTGTGGGGCTTCAGTGCAAATGATTTTCTTGTCTTATTACAACTAAACTAAAGTATACACTATGTTTGTTTTGCATATGTGAAAACCATTTTGATATGTGGAATAAATATTTTTAATAAAACGGAAAGAAATATTAGACCACCTGCAAATATTCTGAGCACGTGAATGTGAGGCGTTGTAGTCATATGTTAGAAAAAGCCAAAAAATTTAAACAATTGGTTTGAAAAAAATTAAAGAATTTAAATATGAAAGTGAGATTATCATGGAGGACAATGAAAAAGTATAAATTTATGGCTCCCAACTGCAGTAAGGGCAGCTAAGCCATTGTGAATACAAGGACACACACTTGTTCTCTGTGTTAATCTGCTCTGTGTTTACATACGTATTTTTCAATTCTCGGGGGACATCAAAATGGTAATGATTTCCTATTTTTGTAAACAAATAGAAATACAGCTTTTCATGACAGCTGTTACTTGGAAAATGATCTAAAATATTTATGCAAATTACAGAGTTAAAAATCTTTTCACTGAAGGTGTTTTCCATTCTTGAGAAAGATTCTGACAATTAAAACTAAAAACAAATAAAGCATCAGAACCATGCCTGTTATTGTTTAGTCCATAACAAAGACAGCTGTACAGACCCTCACTGTGAGTTGCTTTTATCTGAGCAACCTTGCTTAGTAAAATTGGACAATTTATCACCCCGGTGCCTGCAGCAGTGTGCACTACATGCAAGTGATTAGTTTACCACTTCAGCTACCAGCTTTGATACACCTCTGAGAAACTCAAAGTCTGAATGAAAAGGTCAGCATGGAGCTTAAACTAACTCTGGGGCACCAGATGGCCTGGGGGGACAAGCAGTGGGCTGTGGTGTCTCCTGCCTATCTCAGGAGCAGCTGAGGCCTGGAGCATCCGAAGGTTGCTCTGCCCAACAACCTAGAAAAGGGATTCTGATGCACTCTGGCATAGGAGGTAGAAGATGTGAAGTCAGACACCCACATGAGATGTCTAGGTGCCGCACGTGGTCCATTGACCTGCCTTGTATCAGTTTTCTTCTCCCGTGACTGTGTAAGGTAATGAGCAGAGCCATGTCTCTAAGTTAGACATTAACACTGGAAAGAATGAACACGAGTTTATGGTTGTGATTTCTGCACTTAATCCCACAAACCCCAGGAATCTGATAGATCTGAAGACCACAGTCTCTTTTGAGCCTTGCCCACTGCTCAGGCCAGCTGGGCAAACTTGCACTTTCAACACTTGCTGTGTAAATACATGAATACATGAGCAAAAATTTCTATCTCCAAAGCTTTCACACCCACCCAGTTCAATTACATAATGCAAAACAATGCATAATCATAATTTTTAGGATGCAGCCAGCCTTATCTGAGTTGAATTAATTCTTCATAAATCATTGTACTTTTAGAAGCCAAAGACAAAAGTTCAAAGAAGGCTTTGTTCTGCCAGAATACAAAAAAAACCAAACCCCAGAATAATAATTCTGGTTGCCTTTGAGGGGTAACAGGGGAAGGTCTCCTTGAATCTGATAGCACCAGTAGTTAGACTGTATACAGCTGGAAAAAAAAAGAAAGTAAAATAGAGAATTTTGATCTCTAGCTTCTGAATAAACAGGAGTGGAAACCAGTACTGGTGCAATTTGGCCAGCAAGTCAACCGAGGAAAAGGGGAACCTTACTTTACCTGAAACTGCAATAGGCTTAGTGTTAATAATCATTTAAATAAAAACAGCAAAAGAGAAAATTTCTGACTTGAAATCTACTTCTGTATCTTGAACGCTTATCCAGCATGCTGTATCCATGCCCCTATTTCACTGGCAGCACAGGAAACTTGGACTTGAATCTTCAGATGGTTCTGCTGGGCTCCGAAATCCTAGGCACGGCTCAGGTGTTTGCTTGGGGTGGCTGCATCCTATGCCACCTCCTTGCCTGTTTACCAGAAATTGCTCTGAGTTTCACAGCACCTTTCTTACAGTTTCAGAGAGGGAGTTTCCCAGCTGCTCGTTGCAAAGTGCTTTGCAGCTTAGATTTCCCTTTGCAAGGATACCCCTTCTCTTTTGGTGTGTGCACGTTACTTAATTTGATTTCTTTTCAAAACAACTGCCTGGATAATTCTTGGGCAGTAAGCTAGTATTGCAGGTTTGAACTTGGCCCGAACATTCTGATACAGAAAGCTTTTTTTTTTTTTTTTTTTTTGTCACCCTAAACAATAAATCTTACAACAAATTTCCTTAGATCCAAAGTTTCTTTGTGAGATGTTATATGTAAAATACTTGATTCTGTTGCAGATCTTTAATGTTTCCATACTTAGTTTCATTACAGCAGGAAATTTCTTTTGAATTCTGCTCTTTAGAAAAAGGAAGTTTTAGCCCCTTGAAGACCCAATAAATTACTAAAACAGGGCAATTTATGATCTTCATGCATCTCTGCAAAGAAAATTCTCCCTGCAGGTAGACTCAGTCTGTCTAAGATTCAAAGATATTAGAGGCAATTTTATGAAAGGGATCATTAATTATAAGACATGAAATTTTAATAGGAGGCTTCTTTTTCCTGATATCTTGCATGAGCCAAGATCAAAGTAACTCCTGTATGTTGACCTAGTAAGCATGATAACTGAGCAGATCAGCTTCTCTGCCTGTCCTTTTTAACCTCAGAAAAAATCACAGAAGTCATGTGTTTTAGGAGAAAGTGCATTTCATTGTCATATATGTAATCATAGGAGATGGAAAAATGCTGCTGCTTGCTCCTGACAGGAGAGAACTGGGTCCAGCTAGGGACGTTTAGGTGCACTTTTCACTAGAGTAAGTGTTCTGGGTACCTTATCAAAGATCACCAAGGCTTACATGTTGCATGGTCAGCTTGATAAGATGCCCAGCTGTACCTACTCCTTTTTAACAGGGTCATGTGAAGTATTTTTACTTCCATATCACATCAGACACAAACCATGCCCCAGTCATTAATTAAGCCCATTGTGATAATCCAAATTTAGCTGCTTTTTCTGCATGCTTATATTCAAATACACACAGTTTTTAAACATTAGGGCTGAGACCTGAGACCAGAAGGGATTCATATTACTCAGCATCAATGATTTTTCTATTCATTATTGGCTGCTCCTGCCATCCTTATGTCATCTGAAAACTTTATTAGTCATGATTTAATATTTTATTCCAGGTCATTGATAAAAATGTTAAGTAGAAATAAACCCACTGGAATTTAGCTAAAAATGCACCCAGTCAACAATGATTAGTCATTTACAATGACATCTGGAGAGCTATCAATTAACCTGATTTTAATCTATTTAATTGGTGCTATATAACATATTGTTCTAATTTCATAATCAAAATGTCACAAGTCACCAAGTCAAATGTCTCGCAGGAATTTTAGTGTATTATACTCACACAATTACCTTTAGTAGCTAAACTCCTAATCACATTACAGAATCAAGACCAAATTTCCAAGAGCCCATATTGATTTGCATTAATCATATTATTGTGCTTTAATTCTTTGTTAATGAAGTTGAATATAATCTGTTTCTTTGCACAGAACAATAAATCTATTATTATCTTAGCTTTTTACTTTAAGTTTTCTTCTATGAATTTTGATCTTCAAAGTAGTTTAAGAGCTATTGAAAAGAGAGCATCTACAGCTCAAGGAGATACTTTTTTAGAAATTTTCTATTTCTTGCATGCCAGTCACCTGTTGATTTATTGTTAATTAATTCTGGTATCTGTGTTTTAACTGACTTGCTTTAGCACTTGAAGGTGTTTCATCCTCCTCTGAAGAGACACTATCATCTGGCTTTTTCTCATCTATAAAAAGACTTGCTTGTTGAATTTTTCTTCCTTTTCTGTGTTACTACTCAAATCTTATAGTACCAATCAAGTACTTTTTTTAGGATTTCTTTTGTTGGTTCACTTTAAAAATTGCTTTCTGCTATCTTTAATTTTACTTATCACAGTTTTTCATTGTGTCCTTTTACTTTCCTTATCCAATTCCTTCAGTTTCTAAATTTTCATGGACATTCAGCTCATATAAAATTCTTTTTACTTGTGTTATACAGAAATAATCTGTACTTTGAAGTTAGTATATCTCACAAGCACCTAATACTTTGATACTAGTAAACAAACATATGTTTATAGAGAAACACCAACTTATCCATATTTAAAATTGCAATTCATTTCCATCATGGATGTCTGATTTTGGTATTCATCATCAAACATAAAATAAATATATATTATATATATACATATGCTTCATAGTGTCATATGCAGTCTGCATCTGAGGTAGAATTTCCTATCATATTTTAAGAAAAATAAACATATGGTTAATAAATTATGAGATCTTAAGTATCTATGACTTCTTCAGAATAATTATAATAATAATAACAAAACACCTAAGACTTTCTTTCGCTGAGCAAAATAATAATGGGAAAGAGAGAGAGAGAATGTAGGATTCATATGTATGATATCAAAGCACAAGGCTGCTATTCCTCTGAGGAAATGTAGACTTTCCTCAGTCTGTACTGAGAATTCACCAGGACACAGAAGTTCTCACCTTGTGAGGTCTGCATGGGGTGAAAGAAACTAAAGCACTAAAGGCAGTACTTCAGGGATCTATTTGATTTGGAATGAATATCTGGATGATAGTCATCAATCCAGATACTCATCCCACAGATGGGACTGGGCAGGCTGAGATGTGGCTTGGGGAGGGCTTGCAGCCCTGCAGGAGCTGAGTACCAGGCACTGAAGAACATTTTGCTTCTGTGTCACCATCCACCTGTACTCCACTGCTGGTCAGGGCAGCTGCTGTCATGCATGTGATACCATAACCCAGATGGCAATAAGGGGCAAGACAAAAGCAAGGACCCTTAGATCTACATTATTTTTTTACCTCTGAAAGTGATTCATTTCAACAGCAATGATGCCTCAAATAGAAACATCTAATAAGAATATCAAGATAAACCCAGGAACAGGCTCATAGACAAGAAGTTACTCGTGGCAGGACTATCTCAGTTTGCCCAGTCTGATAACTCTCTCTTGCTTAGCCTAACTGGGATAAAGGGAGTAGGAGCGACATCTCCTAGGAAGTGCATCCTCCAGGAGGATGAAATAATGCCAGGGAGAAAGCTTAGGCAATAGCATCATGCTCTCACAATTTGGTTTCTTTCTCCTCTCCCTTTATTGCTTTTCTACAAAACACTGAACAATTTTCTGCAGAGCAGCACAGGTTTAGCAATGCATCTGAAGAAGGCCAGTGGTCTCCCTTCCCATGTAAATCTCACACATACAGGGTGTGAGGCTGCACGCCGTGAAGCCAAACAGGTTAAATCATGATCTCCCAGTTTCTGACCTAGCACTGTAAGAACTAATTAATTAATTAAAGGAATAAATGCACTTTTTATGAAAGAAAATGACTGTGGATTTCAGTGTTGCTACTGCAACAGATCAGACATGATCCAGCACCTAGTATGGATCACTCAAGCTTACCAAAGGACTTAAGCAGAGGAAATTCAGCTGGTGAAGTCTCAATGGCTTTCTGATGCCTGGAGGTGCAGCCATGTCCAGGAAACAGACCTAAGTTGCTCAAATAAATTTTATAGCCAAACCAGAAGCATGCTTAGTGTCTCAGATACCTCTGCAGTGTCTGCAGGCTTTTGTGCATCATGCTCCACTTCTGGGACCAGGTACCCAAGCCTTTTACTGAATTTGTCTTCTGGTGCTGATAATGCTGCATCCAGTGTATCCCCAGCCACACTCAGCACAGGCTCTAACAGAAAAGCTGCCAGCATTTGCTCTGCAGATGCTTTTGCTGAGTTTGCTGTAACTGGGTCCTCCAGAGTATTGTACAGCTTTTTCCAAGTGTAATAATTAGGATTCTTTGGACCAGTAGGACAAGCTGATTGCCATTAGCAGTGCCTTTTTCTCCCTATTACCACATGTGCACTAGTGTTTGTTTTTGTTATTGTAAAAGTAAAGTGTGACTGCATTTTCCTCTTTTTCTTTTGAGCCTAATGCTCAGTTTGCCCCTGAACTTGTGATATCCCCCCTCCATTTCACAGTGTTTGATCTAGCTAGCTAAAATCAGGGAACAGAGAGGATCTCAGCATCCAGAGCTCCATGTTAAGAAATTAAATTGGAGTGCAAAGACTGCCTATTTGCCTCAGTTTTTTCACTTCAGCAGAAAGACAAGTGACTTCATAGCAAAAGATGCGATTCAAGCTATAGCACATCTTAGTTTCCATAAATCCCTTATGGTCCCTTTCTGTGTGCTGGTCCAACCTTGTGTTGAATTTCCATTCCTTGGAAGTAAAGGTGCAATCAAGGCTGCTGTAGATCCTTGGGCTTCCTCTCGATACCCAACAGTGCTACACAGCCAGGTATACAGCAAGAATCCCTGGGAACCAGTTCTTACAACCTTTACCACAGAAATACCCTCACCTGAGCTTTAGATGCCCCATACTTTCCTGAAATGTATATTTATATACAAATCACATAGGAACTCGAATTAAAGATCACTGTGTAATCTTCTCATCTAACTGCCAGCATGGTGTACAATCCATCACCACAGCATCCTCCTCCTGTTGCCTCATTCTGTGTTCAGAAAGTGCTTGAAGGACTTTCCTGTCTAGGTGGCTTGATATGATATTGATTTCTGATTTTTCATAGAGTTTACTAAACTTATTGTTGTTTTTCTTTGCCAATGTTATTAGCAACAACAAGGGAATGTGTTACCTGCTGGTTACCATCAGTCAGAGAAAATAAGCTATTCACACTTCTTGTTAAGCCTGACATGCTAATATTTTTCAAAAGTATTCTTAGTTTTTCTGGTTTTGTTTCTGCTCTATATTTCCCAGAACATCTGCCCTTCCCCATCCTTTATAGCATTGTATCCTCCTCATGCCTATTTTTTACAGCAAATGAGTTCTTTATAATCAGAAGAATTTGCATCAAATAAAAAAATAAACTGCTATTACATTTCTATTCAAATAAACCACCTGAAATCAACACTATACTAATCAAGAGAGGTGCAGATAAACAGATAATTTTGTTAGCTGGTTTTAAAGATTTTTTTTTAGTAAGTACTAAGGAAAGAATGATTTGAAATCTCTCTAGATATTTTTGAAGAGAGCTAAATGAAGAGATTTCCTTCTTATACTGAAAATAAAAAAAAAATGGATGGATATAATAAGATGCTAGTAAGTACAGGTGTGATTAACATCATATAAACTGTAAAGGATGACAAAATCAATTACCTAATTCCCAAAGACATGGTCATCACTATATTGATACTTTTCTTATATGAATATGTCTCAAAGAGCAGCAAAATTAACATTGAAGAATTTTTGCCTCATGTGTATTGAATTTAAGGGTGATTACTCCAACACAGTGATGAACCGAGCAAAAGGTTTAAATACCATGTAAGAGTCAGGGCCTTTCTTCTGACTTTGCCTGGGCAGAAAATGGGGGGCAGCCCAAACACACAGTTTACAGGGAATTCACATAGCCTGAGCTGCTGCAGACATCTACACTGGAGCTCGTTGTCTGACCTCTTTTTCTGTTCCTGAAAAGGAAGAGGTGTTTCTAGGGAGAGAATGATTCATGCCATCATGAATCAGGCCGTGGAGAGAGGTGAGAGAAATCACGTCCCAAAACAAGGTTTTTTTCCATTAGCTCCAACAGCCCACCATGGCTAAGGTGGATACAGATGTTTCTGCTGCAGACACACAGAGCCACTGGGCCTTCATGCCCCTCTCACTTAAGGGAGATTGATGCCAATCATTTCTTAAGGAAACCAGGTGAAACCCAGTGTGTGCTCCTTTGACTGTATATCTCTGACTCATAGGTAACTTCTGACACCATTTCTGTGCTTCCACTCTTCTTTCACATTTTCCATTCTGACCAGTTTCCATGCTCATCCTCAGTTCTTCTTATTCTCATTTGTATATTTCTCTGACCTTTCTGAAGATATCCTCTCCTCTGCTTTTCAGTGGCTGGCTTATGCTTCCACAATTCATAGGACGGAATTTATCTCACAAAATTTCACTGGCGTCTATTTCATTCAATATTAAAAAAAAAAATTACTATTATTCCCCTTAACTGTTGATATTTTAGGTAGCAACATGAGGGAAAACTGAATGGTGAAGTAGAAGGAAAAATGAGAAGACACATAGTAATATTTTTAAACTACATAAAGATGCTGAAAGAGGTCAGGATTAATGGTCTTAAATTAATGAGATTCCAGTTAGACATCTGGGAAACATTTCTAGCAGTAAAGTGGTAGATTAAGTTGTTTAGGGAAGCCACAAGATCTCCATCAAAGGAAGTTTTTAAGAACAGGTTGAGCAAACTTCTGCTGAGATTGGTGCTCTTATAACCAAACCTGCCCTGAGGAGTCTATTAAATTTGCATGAGTTATGGCCGCCACTCACAAGAGTTGTATTAATACCACAGGAGTGTCATGATGCAAAAGACACACAGCAGAAGGCAACAGAGGCTTATCACGAGGAGATACTACTGCACTGCTGAAGTTATGCTTTGCTTCTTTTCCTTGTCTTCCACCTACCTCCTCTGTTTTCCCAACAAAATATGGGAGTGCAGTGCAACCCCTGAGAGTGTGGGATTGGAGAGGAGGGATGTGTGCTGCCCAGGAGGGTAAGGGATGAGACTCCTTGGTGTGTTACCCATACTCTTCCTTGCTGACTTCTTTCGTCCCCACGGCTCACTCTGGCCGTATTTCAGTCAGGAGGATCTGGAAACTACTTGTTTCCAGATACAGATGCATGCTCCTGCCAAATCCTTTATTCAATGCCAGGATGAGAACTTTTCTGTCTCTACCACAGGAATCCTGAGCCTAAGGTTTGTGAGAAAGACTGAGTCTTTCAAAAACTTTCTTTGTCTCAACACAGATGGTACCAGGACCTTGGTATCCTTCAGTAAAATCCTTCTTGTTCCCTCCTTCTTCCCATCTGATTTTTCTTCACTCCTTTTCTTGATTCACTTCTTCTTCCTCTCCTACATCTTGTTTACCTCCTAATTTTTCAGTTATAGTTTTTCTTGCCCCTTTTTTCCTCCCTTTGAATATCTCTTCTTATGTCCAAAGCCATTTTTTTCTAGTTTTATGTTTCCTCTTTGAGAAGTAAATTCTCTCATTCCATATTAGACTACTCCAAGATAATTTAATTAAAATAAGATCTGTGTAAATATAGAACTGTATAGGTTTACTGTTGCACTGCCTGAATCATCTTCTTCCTCTGTCTACCATATCACTCTGTGACAAAAACTAACAGATTTTATGTTTGCTTGTGTCATTTTGAGCTCTAAAGCTGTCTTAGCTTTTTTCTAGGAAAACTTTTTCATTCAAAGTATGCAACATACTTAGTTCAACATCTGCCACGTCTTATATGGAAAAATTATTTTATAATCATAACTCGCATATCTAAGCCAAAATCTTAATTCTGTAAATATATTCCTTCATAGAAAATATCTAGCTCAATTGCCCTGTAAATTATTTTACAGAATATGAAAGCAAAGGTAAACAAATGTATACACATACATTTTTATAATCTTTTTAATAAATGTACCTGCAGCTCGATGACTAATTAGAAGAGACATAAGAAAAAAACAAAGGTAAACACATATTAAGAGAATATACTGCAAGGTGGTCAGCTATCACTGGAACTGTAAAATTGAGAGAAGGGGTAAATTAAATAGTGTGGAACCTGGGGATACTTATTAGGCCCTCAGCAGGGAGCAAGATGGTGATGTCACACCTAGCAGAAGGAGGAAGACTCATGTAAAGCTGGATGAGATCCAGTTTGTGCTGTAGATTTATGCAGTTAATTTTGTCCCTTGGCTGCATTCTGATGAGCATTTCTCCTCGACATACACCAAGAAAATTGCTTGATTATAGCTGTGTTAATGGTAATCAGCATGCTAATGAGCACCAGAAGGTCGTTACAGAAAAGAGAGGTTCAAAGATGTATAACCTAGAGGAGAAGATGAAGTAAATCTTCAGGGAACGCAAGTGTCTTGTTTGTAGGTCATAGATTATTTGTTTTGGTCATTGTAGAGAACTGGGAGTTTAATTTAAGGACAGAAAAAGATTAAGCTTTTTGAATTTTAGGAGCAGCATAACTTAATTAAATATATGCCTATGAAGTAGACAGCAAACAGTGCTGGATTGTTTTTTCTATTCTAATGTGTTCCTTGATAGAGATTATACAAGTGTAGTTTATGTCTTTCGTGACATGAATCTAACATTTATTCATGCTTAATATAAAAATTGGAACAACACTTACAGCATTTTGTATTTTGCTAATGACACAGTAAAAGAGGAAAGGTTTTGCAGAAAGAAATTCAGAGCAAGCACGTCAAAATATAAAGCGAACATTAAAAGGCAGCGAAATCAGAGGAAAATGAAAATCTATCAATGTGTAAGAGATGCCAGTGAGATAAAAGAAACCATGCAAAATAGTAGTTATAAAATTAGTAAAAAAAGTTGCATATCAGTTACCTAAATATCATAGGGAGCACGTAAAATGCTAAGCTGGTAAATATCTTCCTATTTAATGCAAGTTTCTAGTTCTGTTTCAAAAGGTTAATGTGCTCCCTTTTAGAAAAGAACATGTGTATGCATTTGGATGATTTTTCAGAGAGAAAATGACACCAAATAAGAATTACATATGCTTTAGTGGAAGCCCTCAGGAAGAGGGACATCGTACAGAAATACTGAAAGAATAGGTTTAGGAGGTTTAACAGCTCTAGGCAGGCCAGATTTAGATGGAGATATTAAAAAAAAAACAGCTACCCCCAAAATTAGCAAGTAGTTGAAGTTCAAGAGAACTACTCCTATTACCCCCAGCAGGAATAATAGGCTTTGAAAGGACATTTGCATGTTGGAGGCTGAACAGGACACACTAAGCTTTTCTGGACCTCTACAAGCTAGAAAATTAGAGAACATTTGGGAAGAAAACACCAACACAATCAAGCACTCCCACCCCACCCTTTCTTGTTTTGGTTTGGGGATTTTTTTTGTCCCTTTATTGGTGGGTCTCAGAGGGAAAAAAGTAATTATATGTTGACTCACAAACCAATCCTATCCTGAGCTGGGGAGAAAAATTCACACGATTGCTAGAGGAATTGGTAAGCTGTTTTGGACAAGTAGAAACTGTCCTCCTCAGAGAATCTGCA
This sequence comes from Vireo altiloquus, assembly GCA_013396875.1. Taxonomy (NCBI): domain Eukaryota; kingdom Metazoa; phylum Chordata; class Aves; order Passeriformes; family Vireonidae; genus Vireo; species Vireo altiloquus. The sequence goes on along the minus strand of VZRF01003355.1, from coordinate 773,949 downwards.
TCTCTAACACACGGTGCCTAAATCTCAGATGCTGCAACAAAAAGGCTTTAATCCCTTCCGAGAGTCATGTGTGGTTTAAAGGCTGTAAGATAATTCTAATCCTTATTCTAAAATTTATGTCTGCCTTGAAGTGTGATGCTTATCTGTGCCACTAGTTAAAAGCACATATCAGCCCTACTAGATTTTACACTTTCAAAGACTGATGTGATTATTTAGGCCTCCTTATAGTAAACAGAGAGCAATTGGTACTTCCAGGGGGTCGACTCACCCTAAAGTATACACAGATGACACAACAAGGCTACCAACAAATGCAATCCACGTTCGAAATGCTCTGCAGCACGGGGTCACCTGCACCAGGTTGTTAAAATAGGAGCTAAAGGAGACGCCAGTACTTTTGAAATGCTACCTGGGGGCCTGGTGGGCACCCCTGGGCATCTGATCTTCACATGGGCAACAGAATTGAGGTGGAGCTGCTCAAGATGATCTGTCTTCTAAGAGCACCTGTCTCCAGCTTTAAATTGTAGAAGATGTCTTGCAATAGCTGCTTACCTCTTAGGTGGCTTAAAATAAAAGGGAAAATACTTGAAAGTGAATATTGTTAAAAAAAAAAAAAAAGAAATTCTCCTCCAAAGTACCTTGGGCTCTGTTCCTGCAAGTAGTTTTCAAAACTATGAGAAGGTTGAGCTTCCTGCGTATTTTTTTAAGATGCTGTGCAGTAGTCACTTTCTGTTCTTCCCTTCTGCTCAGACCAGACCAAAAATGGTGCAATGAAAAATTGCTCCAGAACCCAATGCACTGTCAACTGTGGCATTTGTATGACCAGGTGAATCAGCAATGCCATTACTGGCAAAATCTGCAAATATTCAAGTGTGATGGCAAAATAATGCAAGAAATTATGAGAGAAAAGCCATAGAACAGAGATCAGGTAGGGGAGGAGTTTTATGGGATGTGGTATGTTCCCAAGATTGTTCTCAGAGAAAGGGACAAATAAAAAATGTGAATAAATATAGAGTGTGCCAAACAAGCAGAAAGTTGCAAAAAGTCAGGATGACTGATTATTGTTGGAAAACACTCACCTTAGCTTGGGGGAAATGCCTTGTGTGGAGGAGCTTACCAAAGACAGGTACAGACTCAACACAGAGGTGGATTCAAGCGCCTAAACTTGATCTGATGCCGGTATTTTGGTTCCCTTAGGGTGTTTGTGTCTCTGCACCTCTGTAGCTGACAGATGTGGCATGACACCTGTGGCAAAGCTAAGTCTGACTGAGGTGCAAGTGAGGTGGTGATACAGGACTGTGTTTCAGCCATTGTACCTTATCCTGTAGAATAAATGGTAAGCTTGAGAAGATGGAAGTCTGACACAGAGAACAGCTAAGGGCTAGGAGGAACCAAAACCAAAGAGCATCTTATGACATTGAAGCACAAATCTAAAAAGGTGGATTAGTTAAATAAGTTGCATAGGTTTCCTATATATAGATTACACAGAAAAACCCAGGCATTAGCACTCCCAAACAGGTGTTTCAGTGAAGTGTCTACATTTATAATTTTTTTTTAAATATAGCCAAGCCTCGGGGAAAAAGAAAAACAACAAAACAAAAAACAAAAAACAAGCCAAGGGGTTGAATTATTTCTTTAACAACTTTCTGAGATAATTTTTCTTTTTTTACCCATAGTGTGTCCCCAGTGGAAAGTGTGAAGTTGAAATATTGCAGCTTCCTTTTAAAGAGGGAATAATTACTGATTTACTTTAAGGTAAACGTTTATTTAAGGTTTACTTTCTTTGGGAAACTGGATGTGCTGGTAGGATTTGGCAATTTTCCACAGACACAGGAAAAACTATCTTTTTACAGATGCCTTTTGGAATATAAGCTAATCAGCTCCTGAAGTATTCTGTCATACACCAAATGCCTTATTAAGGGGTCTTCCAGAAAGGAAAATATTCAAAGACAGAATTTGCAACAGGTTAAGTGCTATTCTCTGAGTGATCATGGTGAATGCTACATGGTGTAAATAGGAATCTAAAAGAAAATTAAAGTGTGCAACTTTTTATAGGACTCTCTAACTCATAATGGATAAGAAATCTAAAATGTTGCTACAAATTTCAAAATCCATTTTTTTCTCACTAGTCCCTAAAGAATAAGATAATAACTTTAAGCTAATAATCAAATTATCATTATTTAAACTGAAATGATATAGCTAAGAGAAGCAGTCTACAAAAAAATCCCAAACTTGCCCAATCTAAAGTTCATGTCCAGTCAAAACACCTGAAGGATACACTGCATTTTAAAAGACAAAATTATCGAATCCCTAAGAAGTTAAGAATCTAAATGGACCATTAAAAAAGTTCCAAGAAGAAATATTTCCTTCCATATTAAGCATATAATATTGTTTCTTGCAATAAATAAGGATAAAAATAGAAAGAAAAAAAAAAACCTTCAAGACCAAGAAGCTACTGGGCACAGAAAGAGTATTAGTAATATCATGAAATACCTGTGTGTACAAATACTTCACCCGGAAAGCACAAGCTGAGTATTGTGGGATACTGTTTAAAGTAATTATTAAGGCATTTCATGTTTCCCACAAAAAAACCCTAACATTACCCACTGCGATCTTCACTATATTTTGATCAATTTCTCATAAGGATTTTATGGTCACAGTTTCTTGCATTAATAGTCATGAAGAGAAGGAAGCAGAAGATTAACATTTCTGATGGCAAAAAAATTAGCAGAATTCCATGCTGAGGAGTAAAGCACATTGGAAGGAAATTGAATTGAATTGAATTAAATTAAAACACTCAGAATTTATCTTATTTTAAATTAGGGTATAGGATTCTGGGCTCAATTTATTTGTCAATACACTGACATTCGATGATATTTGAGAGACTCAGTGTTTTCCACCTTACCTCAAGGTGCTGCTCCAGAGGAGTACATACCTACTGCAAAGATATTGTCACAACTGCCAGCACTGGGCAGATGTGTGGATTATTTTTGTGACATCCAAAATATAGATAGATATGTTCCTATGAGATGGCAACTGCTTTTAAACTCTATATTTCAGGTTCAGTTGCTTAAACAAGGACATCTATTGTCATTTGAAGTGCCCCTATGTAATCTATCCAACCTCCCAGTTCTCTCACAGGCATTCCATAAGTCCTTGGTCAAATCTACCAGTCCTGTGCAGACAGGAACCTTCTGTCAGCAGCAGAATGTAGGACCTTAGAAAAGGTTCAGAAAAGGACCTTTTGATGATAAGAACTTGGGGGAAAAAAAGGTGTTAATATGTAAATTATTATTTAGAAAAGATGATATTATTTATTAAAAGTCAATAAAATAAGGAAAGGTAGAAAAAATGTGGCCCATATCTATTTGCTCAGTTTCATAATGCGAGAGACAGAGGATGGTCAAAGGCATTAAGAGGGACAGATCCCAACATCTGACAGGAGATGTGCATGCAGAAACACTGCCCAGGAAGTTACACTGCTCAGAAGGGGGCTGGATATCAAAAATATTTGGGCTTTGCACAATAGAAATAGAAAAACACCCTTAGCTTGATGTGAATTCTGGGGGTTCAGGTGCTCTCCTCCGCTCGTCAAATATGGGTTTTGCAAACTTATTTATTAATTTTCTCCTCCATCAGATNCTTAGCTTGATGTGAATTCTGGGGTTTCAGGTGCTCTCCTCCACTCGTCAAATATGAGTTTTGTAATTTTCTCCTCCATCAGACGTACTGCACATGCTCCTTCACAGGGTTGTTGTCTGGCAGTATAAGGTCAGCAGTTACTTCCTTTATCACATTCCTCAGGGAGGGTCATCTGGCATATTTTAGACATTCACTTTAAAATAAGTTAATCTCTTGGTAGATTTTTGTTCTTTTAATTAGTTTTAAAGGCATCCTAAAGCAATAACTCAGATGCAGACCTCTTCTGAATACATAAATCCTTGAGAGCCCATCATGTGTTGCTATTCTGTGCCTTAAACCTACAGTCCAGCAAGCTGGGGACAATTCTACAACTAGTAGTAACAAGCATGGGATCTTATGTTAGAAGTAACTTAATCTGCATTTGGCACACAGCCACTCTCACATTTCTTCCCTTACTGGCATCAAGTATGGGAATAGGTGTGCATTTAGCCTCACAGAGTGTAGAACTGACTGTATTAAGCTGTTTGTATCTGATATAATGTTTAGAAGTAATATGTTTGCATCATTATATACCACTATCTATTGCTGCGTTGTTAAAGGTTGTAAATGCCTTATAAATATGGTGTATTGCCTAGTAATAACATTATTATTGACCAGATACCTAACTTCAGCAGAAATGCTGGTCTGTGCTGCAGGTTGTGTAGTGAAACACTTGTTTTCTTCCTCCTATGCATCAGTCAGTTTCCATACAAGTTTAAGTCTTTTGTCAGCAACCCTCAAGTGTTGCATATAAAATGTTGCTGTGTTCCATTTCCAAGTTTCCTGGAAACTTATCATCAAATCCTCTGTCAGGATTTATGTGTGGCATGGGGAAAACTGCCCTTTCTTCCAATAAATATGATCTTTTCCTTTCCTTTTGTACTTCTTTTACACATTGTGGATGTATGAACTTAAAGAAGAAAAGAAAATCTGACCCAAATTCTGAAATTTTAACCTCTATTTCCTATTTGTTTTCAGTCTTTCACTGACAATAATTCACTTCATCAGGGAATCCCAATTCAGAAAAGCATGTATTAAAAAGAGTATACAAGTCCTCTCCTGCTTCAGGTGAATACTTAACCTAAGAATTGAGAAGTCACTATGAAATATGTATCAGAATTCAAATATAAGATTTCACCATCTAGCAAGTGTTGCTGGGTTGTCTCTTCTGTTTTGGTTCCAGCCTTTCACTGTAAAAATACAATTTACCCATTTTTTTGATCAAACCTCCCTAAGAATTCCAAGGACATCACAAACTTTATTTCTACACACCTACAAAAGGATAAGGTTCTAGTTTACTGCAAATCCAAGAAAATAAAGTATAACCAGAAACATTTTTCTCCTTTCTTATTCTTTCATTGTGTGCAATGCCCTTAGGGTTTTTATCACTATATATGTAGATGTGGAAAGAAAATCAGCTACTTTTGCACAGGTTCAGAGACCAGTTAAATTAAAATGGTTAAAGGTAGTTTGTTGATCTTTTTTACATAGTGTTTATATACTAGAAGCATCACCTCAGATCAGCTATTTTAACATAATGTAATTCTGCAAAATATTGCTTTAGTCACAAAAAATTCTATAGAAGGAAGCATATTGGATAAAGTATTGCTCATGGTGTAGTTTTAATTCTGAAATACCTTGCTAAGAGGGCTTATTTAAATAGGTTCTCTCTGAGATGAATATTTAGAAAAAATTCCTACAGGATGATTTATAGAAAAATTATATGAACAGAATGAAGGACAGAAGAATTTTATTAGAAAAGAGACTCATTTCCACAAAATATAAATTATACCTTTTAGAAACTATATTGAATTTTATTAATATTCTGCAGACAGCCTGCAGTGTTAATCTCCGCCCCTACCTATAAGATTTTCATTATGAGATACAAGGTGTATTTACCCTTTAACCAAATAATTTTTGAGTACTTCAATACAGCCTCCACTGCAGTTTACATATCTTACAAAATATTTTCCTTTTGGAGGCACAGCTTATTTTATGGAATTATTCTACATAAAATCTTTGGTGAAATGTTTACATATATGTGAATATATATGCTGTTGCATATATGCATATGCATCTATGTAAATATATGGTTTATACTTATTGGTATTCAATTTACACATATCTCATACTTCCACCACAGGTATAAACTTTAGTGTTTGTACATTGCACATAGGATTTTTAACACTTGTATATACATTTTCTGACCTCAATTATTTAACCAGGCTGTCTGACACTGAATTCCTATCTATCTAACATTCAATATCTAGAGAAGCATACTAACAAATCATTAAGTAGCAAGATTTGGATAATCAGTAATTTATTTACAATCATTTACTCTTATTACTTTTTTTCCCCACATATATTCTCCATCTTTGGTGATCAAGAAATAATTTATAATTGGATTTTTTGGTAAATGAGGCTAATCTCTGCATCAATAATTCCAAAAATATGAAGATGTGTTGTTTGCAAGGAAAAAAAATTAGCTAGGGAGTTCCAATTATATGTTCTGGGAGGTTTCTTAGAAAAAGTTGTAACCATGTCAAAGACAGTGCCACATCCACAAAAGCTAGAAACTTAACATTTTTGTACAGGCAATATATCTTTCTTCTAAAAACTAAATACTTAGAACTCATCTTACAAAGGTCACAATTGGAACTAATTTTTCAAAATTCCAGAAGAAAACAAAACAAAACAAAAACAATGGCATGTGAAAATTGAATCAAATACAAAATGTATCAGAAGCTATTTTATTTTGTCTACATAATAAATTTAAGTGTGGCTAATAAAATCTTTCTCTGGAAAAAAATAGCAGAAATATGTTTATAAAGTTGCTAGCTATATCTCCTCAATGACATGCATAAATTATTTTCCTTCCCTCTTCAACATATATATTTCATTATAACATACATAATCAGCCCATTATATCAACATATATACATTGATTTTCTGTATATTATAAGTGGCTTCTAGCTCTGTAGAACTGCTTTTTCCTATTATGCTGAAGGGATTTGTTCAGTTTTGTGTGCTGTTAACCATAAATGTATGACTAACAGTACTAATCCTGAAAGAGAATCCTTGCAATAAACCATGAATCATTTAATAGTCCTGTTTGCTGTACAGTGGGGATCTGATTCTGGCCTCAGTGCCAAGCTTGAGTAAATCAGATTTCCCAAGGGAGTTCTGCAGATAACAGAGCACTACAGAATTGTCCTCTCCTGGACCATGACCTCCTTGGAAGTCTCAATTAGTCTTTAGAACAAAAGGAGTATATGTGGCTGTTGACCTACGTGCTTCGTGTGGTTTGTTTTGATGTTCATCCTCTCAAAACAGCCAGCAATGTCAAACACAGTGTGAAGGATTTTATGCCAGTCCCTCTGGAAGCTAGCTCTGCAATACATAAAAGCACAGTTTCCCCTTCCATTTTGTCCCTGTACTGCAGTCCCATGGCCACTGAGATGTTCACGGCTAAGGAGGTGTATGCAGTGTTTTCCTGCAGTAAAATCAAGCAGATAATGTTGTCCTCATATCTTCCCGTTGTCCTCTTGATCTCTGTTCAACAGTTCCTCCAACAAATCTCATTGCAGTTGAAACAAATGATTCCTGTAAGTCCCTTTCAGACTAATTGTTCTATTCTATAATATCCTATACTCCCACTCTAGTCTCTGAAACTTAGTTTTTCCAACTTTTAATCCCTGAGCTGAGGTCTAACCGTGATTGTAGTCAGGGAATGTTGACCCTAAAATGAGAAAGTTGCTTCATGTTTCTTGCAAAGGTTTATTTGTTTTTAGCCAAAAATTTCCCAGTGTTTGGCTGTTCACTCACTGTTCAGCCTATTGTTGGTAAAGAGTGAAAGGATTTAGACTGACCCCAGAGCTACGTTGGTTTTTCGCTGGTTGGTTGCTTTTTTCTCCTGGAGGCTTTAAGAATTTCTAAAAGCACAGCTAGGAAACTTAGATTTTTTAGGCAAGGTTAATGAGCTTTTGGTTGTCTTTGTGAGCATTTATTCCCATCTGGGCATTTTATACACTTTTGGAAAGCTGCAGTAGAAATTCCCAGCTCAGACCTCTCCAGAGTTTGTTTGAGGACCTCCTACCAGTGCAGCAAGCTCTACTAACATACACCAAAAAAAGGAAGTGGAAGCTATAAGGATTTGCTTTGCAAATTTACCTAAGAGCTGCATGACTGAAGATGAAACTGTTCAGACAAAACATCTAGAATATTTACAGGAAACCAGAGTGTCAAAACAAAGTGCAGTATGTAACTAGGTTGGCTGAGAGCTGGAAGCAGGTGAAAGCTGATAAATGGGGGAGAATGAACAGAACAAATGGAGTGTGGGAATGCATCTGAGAAGGAGCCAGCACTCCCAGAATCGACCAGAGAAAGTGACAGGGAAAAGAGACTAAGGAAAGGGAGAACAGAATGCCAAAGTTTGACTGAAAATGCGGAGAAAGCATTAAAGGTTCTGGAATGAGGAAAGGAACGAAACACGATCTGGATAATATCTGATTATTCACAGATACAATCAAATACCATTGTGCTTATAAAATATATCATGGTAAAACGCTAAATGTTTAAAACAACAGATCCTAGGCATCTCATATTACTGGAAGATTTAATCAAGTCTCCCTTGGTAAAACATCTCTCAATTCTGATAAATATTGCAAACACAAATAAAAAAATTTTTAAAGTATGTTACCATGTGTCGATAAGCAACATAAGAAAACCCATAAGAAAATTTGGAATTTTATCTTGTGAGCTATGGATGTAGTATAAGGAGAAGGAAAAGTAACAACCAGATGTTCATTAATGGAGCTCTGTTGCACTATGCACAGGATAAGTCTAGGCTTCTTGGAAAATATAGTAAGTGATCACATCCTTAGCTTGACTTCTTTGAAACTATGCACAAGTGAATTAAATGGCATTGTACAGGCAAATAGCTCTCAAGTGTTTGCTAGCTGTGTCAAGTTTTATATTGTGGTGTTCATAATAAGGAAGATTTTCCACCTAATCACACTTTACCTGTGGTAACCTGGCAGAACCCTGCTCATGACTTCTAAACCCCAACATACTAGGCAAGGTATATGGAAGATAGAGATTTTGCTTTTCAGCTTATTTCATGCTTAGCACAGAAAAAAAAAAGATTCATATACAAAGGGATAACACATAACTTACCTTTCATAAATTAAAAGCATGGATTTGGCTCTATGTCACATTTGGATCTGCATGTACCGAAGAGGTGTTACAAACCAAAAAGGAGATGAAGAACGAGACAAAAAGTAACATCGAAAAAATAGAACATAAATACTGGTTCATGAAAGAAAGCAATAGAATTGTTTTGGAAATTTGAATGTTCAAGATAGACAAACCCCCAGGCAGAGCTGACTTGCATAATGGAACCCTCCTGAATTTGGCAGATTCAGAAAATAAGTGTGACAGTCCTACACCTACGAGTTTTGCCAGACTGAATCATTCCTCAGCAGTCACTCTGGTATACTGAACGAGGCACAAACAAGCGTTCCTCCAGCCTCCAGTGAGCATGTTTCCCTTATTAACCAGCATTTCTGTCTCTCAGGCATGGAAATGAATGTTACTGATTTTGGCATTGAGGATCCTCCGTGGGTTTCTTTCCAGACCTCTCAAAAGTATATGTCGGGATTATCGGAAGATCAAAGGAAGACAAGATTTATCTTGTCAAAGACAGTCATTTAGTGCAATCTAATCTGAAGATTTTCTTTACTTTAGAACTGACAGTTTTTCATCATGTCATGAATATTTTTATTCTGTGATTGAAAACATTTGAATAAATCTTCTTCATTAGTTGTGTCCATGTGGGAGAAATGACTTTTGAGCTCCCTTCCTCTTTTATTATTGTATTTAATAGCATTTTTTATTTAGCTACTTTTTGCAAGGTAATTTAAGACCTCAGTGATCATTTTATTCTATTCATTTCTTAAGTAAAGGGAGTTATGAGCTCAAAAGTGGATTGTAATTTTAAATCATATGGTCTGTAGCTTGTGAGATTAAAACAGTGATAAAGATAGGCCAATTACACAGATACTTGTCCTTCAAGTGTCCTTCCAGTTAGCTGGCATAAAAGTCTTATGATAATTGTCAAAGTTCTCAGAAATTTTGGGACACTGCATCTAAGAAAAAAGAGCTATAACCATGTATTAATACTAATTATTGAGCAAACTTTCTAAAGGCTTGGCATGTCCCATACTGGGTAAATTCTTTATCTGGGAATGAACTACAGGGCAGAGGTCAGGGGGGCTGTTCTGCAGAAATAATCTAATCTCGCTAAATATATTTTCCCTCCAGCTATGTAATTTTCACATGTATTTGTAAGCTAAATCCCGTGATGAAGTACTTCAAAATAGCTTTAGTGTATCTATGTATTGGTTATCATTATAGCATTAAGGGAATGAACACTGTCAAGGCCTAATCTGACAAATATCTTGGAAATTTCAATGTGGCTTCACTAACTGTAGAGCAGTTTATATGACACATGATTCTGCGATCTAGGTTATGAACATTTCAAGCCTATTTATAATACATAGTTTAGGGCTCTTGCTGCCCTATTAACAGTAGTGTTTTGAGTTTTTTCAACTCTAATCAGTTTTGACATATTTATTTCATTCTTTTGCCCAAGTTCCAGATACTCTTGTATGCACAACAGATGCAATCAAAACTTTTGGTAAACCTCTACCAAACTTCTGTTTGTATATATCATTGCAAAATGCCACAGTATAAATAACAAATATCCCAATATAATCAGCAAGTCTATTTTTCCTACTTCTCCCTGTTTTTTTCCACATTTAACAAACAACTGGAGCTGTCATATGCTAATCCTGACATTTTACTTTTCCCTTTTCACCCTGGTGGATTTTAAAGCTCAATAGTGATGTTCTGAACTCTGGCCCCAGGGCACCACCCACGCCTACATGCAGAAAGTCCAAAGCATTAAGTTCTAGCAGGGACTCTTTGTGCTAAGCCATTTATAAGGTGGGATAAAAGCAGCAGAACAGATTTTGTGCCTACTAGAGAGATCTGACCACTTGCTTTTCTTTTGTACTACATGAGTATATGAATGGCATAATGAAACATTTTTTGAAACCAGCAATTTAAAGATGTTTAGAGAAGATGTTGCATTTTGTTTTTACAGAAAAAACACAAAGCCTGCAGTGTTCTCTGGCCCTGTGTATCATTTAAGCCGTGAGCTAGAAAGAAAGCATTCAACACTGACATCTCTCAGAAACATTTCATTTTAATGGCAACGATTTGAAAAACCAAACCAAAACAGAATATTGAAAATACTTGAAACTGTTATAAGTACCTATTTTCATTTTTTATGGCACCTGAAATTCAGGTTAAACTCTTCAGAGCTTTTTTCACTCTTTCCTCTCAAGTACAGACCAAGAAACACTTAGGCCTTGGTTTAATTGTGTAAATATAGAAACTTTTTGTCACTTCAGAGAAACTCATTGCCACTTTATGCAGCCTGAGGTATGAAACCTTAAGTCACTTGCAGTGAGACAGCAAACCTGATACAGAACTTATGGCAGACCCTGGAACTTGCCAAGTGAAATCTGGAGACCAAATAGAACATCCTAGGTCACAGCCAGTGGAATCCAGCTTGAAGAATCTTTATTTAGATGCCTATACTGAGGCAGCTGAAGTAGGTCTGAGGGGTAAGATTCAGGCTGAAATTAAGAGCTCTGCATTTAGAAGTCTGTTAAGGTGAAGGTAAGTGACCCAAGCACGGAGATCTAATCTGTGCAGCTGATAAAGTCTGGAGAGGGACTTTGCAGAGCAGGTGGAGATTGCAGGGCCTTCAGCTGCTGATCCAGAAAGTTACAAGCCTACCACGAACCTGCCTGGCAGTTGCCTCATCTGTAAACTTTTCTGTTCAGGCAACTGAATCCAGCACTGGATGTCCTTTGACTGTGATGATATTCACCACCACTTAACTCTCAGGCAGACATCTTCATCTAGACACCTAAACTCAGTAAAAAAGTACAGCTGAATCGCAGACTTCATAGCAAAACTGATTTACATCAACCATGGGATAGTACAGTTTGTATAATTCAGGAGGCAGGATGCCTATCTGGTCTGAATGATGTTGTTCCTACCACAGAGAGCAGTGCTCAGAGCTCACACAGGGGCTGCTAGTTACTGCTGCTCCCAGTCTGCAGAAGAGAGAAGAGTGAGTGCTTGCTCGACTTCAAAAAAATTATCTATGACAAAGTGTTGGGATAAAACCCATTTTTTTCCATTTCCCATTGTTATCATGTGCACAAAATAAAACACACAAAAAAAAAATAGAATAGAATCATAGAATATCTTAAACTGGGAGATACCCCACAAGGAATCATCAAAGCCCAACTGCTGGCCCTGTACAGGACAATCTATTTTCAGTAATGTAGCACTGAAAATACATCTAACGCAAGTAATTTAAATTATTTTTAAATACATAAATCACAAAACTCAGCTAGATTTAACCTTCTTCTTAGATGCAAACAGCTGAGGAGAAGGGACTTGCTGAAGAAGAGCTTATGTCTGGAGAAGTCTCCTCAAGCATGTCAGTATAAAGTCTTCAAATAAGGTACATAAAATTCTACCAACTCCTTATTTTTGGGTTTGTTTTGTTTTGTTTTGTTTTACCATTCAAAGCTATCAGAAACTTAAATGGTATATTTTTTTAATGCTGCTGATTTTCTTTAATCCCAGATACTTACAACAACCTTGTCTGGCTGAATGTAGCACTCATTGTAAGTGATGCTTAAAATCATGTATACGTAAGAGTCAATTTTAAAACAAACATTGAAGAAATGGATCTGTATGAGGACTCTTGGATCATTAAGTCCCATTACTAGGTGTCCATGATGTCAAAAAATAATTTTGTACAGCTTCGACCCACTATTGTTTTTCAGCTGATTTTGTTTCTTCATGAATGTGGAGTTTTTTCTCTCTCTCTCAAACATTTTACAACTAAAAAGTTTGAAAAAATCATTTGACATTAATGATAATGTGATAATGTGGATAAGCTCTGGAAGAGAAGGGGGGGACTTCAGCATAGGAGAGGTTAGGAAGTAATAGGTTCATGAATCAAGGAATGTTGTTACTTTTATGATACGAGGCAACCCCAATGACAGCTGGACCTGGGAGTAAGGTGAAAGAATTGACATTACCACCAGTCACCTCTCACCAGGACCTCCCTTCAAGGATTTGGGGTCCCCCCAAATCAGGGCTGACATTCTTAGCTCCCTTCTCATCCACTTTTTCTTTTCTGAAATTAGGGTGATGATATTTTTGGGGAAATATTATGCTCCCATTTAAAAAAAGCTTGCTAACATTTAATGAACCCCAGAACTAATACAAAGTAGACTCCCCATCCATCTGCTGTAGTTACTCTTTGTTACACCTCTTCCAGTTTGATCTTACTCTTTCCAGAAAATGAATAATGAAAGAAGCCCAGACTACTGCAGGCAAAATTTTACTTACCTGTTGTACAAAGGCATTGATGCCTTTTTATCTCTATTGAGGAACACCACAACAGACCTGAGGACTTCACTCTCTTTTTCATGGCCACATCACCTTTGCAGCTCATAGTTCCCTCAGATGAAATTAATCTCACATAGATATATCTAAGTAGGCAACATAGGATTCCTTTATGGTCAATTTACAGAAACAGGCACTAAGGGATCACTAATCTTGCCAAATTTCTATTTCAGGGTGAAATGGACTATGCCATAAAAGTGCTGCCTGTTTCTCTCAGTGGATTGTAATGGCATTCATCTGTCTGTGGTCAAATGAGTTTCTTTTCCTGTAATCAGGGATTAGGTCTTTCCTATCTCTGTCATATCTAGCGAATAAGCTCTAGGAAAAATTCTCCTTATACATCTCAAGTCTGTGTGATTAAATTTAATCTGATTTTTGTTCCTTCAGTTCACAATGTTACCTCATTCTCCTTTTATGATATTTCAGTTCAAACTCTCTTAACTAAATCTTGCCTGTGTATGCCTCTTCATTTTTAAGTTTGTCGGGTAACCCTCCACCAATAAAGGTAGAAGTCAGTATTCCCCATGAGAAATTTAGGCCAAAGTCCTGTCTCATTTCCAACATATCCATGGACTGACCTTTGAAAATTAAAATCCGTATTCAAGTCAAATGCCTAAAAAATTTGAACATCCTCAGCTGAAGCCTTTATATACAGGAAAAAGATTCTGGCACTGACTGAAAATTCTCTTTCAAATGTGTAATTTTTAAACAAAATTACTATTTGCCCCCTTTTTCCGGAAAATTTTATTTTGGATAATTTTTTCCCTGCATCTCCTTTGATGCACTACTTCAGTTTTCAAATATACAAATGTACTGTGCATCATTGATTACACAATCATCCACCACAGACCTGAAAATTTAAAAAAAGAAATATAACACACCCAAAGAACGATTCCTATCTTTATGAGAGTTGGTTTTATCTTGGCAATGATCTAGAAATAAATGCTGCACTTATCAAAAATGATATTTCAGGACCCTGGAGAACAATAATATTATAGTAAATTTAAACTTTTATGAAGAAGAAAAGTCTACTTAAAAACTTCCATATAGGAATAAAAGTAAATAAATAAATACAACTGGAAAATCCAGTTTTGTCTCAAAGATTTTTTTTCCTGTATATAAAATAGCATAAATTTTAACCATTGGGACATTATATTTCGGTATCTTTGGGAAGTATAGTTGTATTTTATATTCTTACATATTCAGTGACACTAGATTGAAAAATTGTTTGTTATCTCAGTTTTAATGAAGTGTCCCTTACTCATTAAAACACCTAAATTTCTACTCACCTGCCTTTAAACAAGAGATTATTTCCAAAGTCTGGAATAAATGTATTAGTTTTTTGCTGTATCAGGAACATCATGCTCAGTATTTAGCAAAACTGACCTCTGAATAAATTATAAAATCTTTCTGTGACATTTCATTTTTTTTCAATTTATTTTAAAAATAAAACCCAGGATCAATATAATTTAACCTAGGTTTGATTAGACAAAACCCCAAAATCATAGAAAGAACTTACACAGTTAATGTGTGGCTAACTTTTTCATTATTTTCTGAAAAAAAATGTAGATGAAGTTGTGACACATGTTCTCATATTATATAAGTTGTGTTTCTTTTATCTGAAAAGTATAAATATATAGATGACAGTATAACGCATTTTGAAATTAAAATTAAAACTTGCTTACTGTTTTTTTTTTTTTTAACGATAGAAGTACTCTAATGAAAAAATGGGCAAATACCTCCAAAATAAAAAGTCTAAATATCACTGCTATATAAGTCCAAAGGCACAGACTATGATCAGCCATTTCAACTGGTCTGAATCAACTCATAAGTTCCACTGATTTATCCTTTTATCGGCCCTTCTAGGAAAGTACCCTTTTTTTTTCCTTTTGCCCCGTCTTCTATATTTCATTTCATGTGTCTATTGAGGCTATGAAAGATAAAGCTATCTGCTTTCTCCTCTAGTAAAGAACTATATGGAATCAGTTCACCTGTCTGTCACTCCTCATTAAATTCTTACCCTCTTCATTCACATTCTGATCTTTGCAAATGAACATTTGCTTAATAAATGTTCCCAAGACTAACAGTGCAGAGTGAAAATCCCACACAGCAGTAAATTATTAACTCAGTCACAGGGGGAGTGCCATATATGACTTTTCAGAATGAGTTATTATGTGGATCATCATGTAATTATGAATTTTTCAAGCCATGATAGAGGAAAATTGAATATTTAATATTTTATGGACATATTCTGCACTGAGGACATCTTTCAAAATTTTATGATAATTTTTGGAGTGAGCAAAGAGCAGAACAAAAGTTACAAAATAATTACAAAGTGGAATATTTAATCACCATGGACATTGTTGGTGATTTTTCAAATTGCATAATATAATCAAGGTCATGAACTTTTAATCACGATGTATTCAAACGGAAAAAATATATGCATTAAATTTGATCTACAAGAATGTTTTGATTGTTTAAGGAATGAGAATATGAGGCTTCATGCTTTATTGGACAGTAGGTAGAATGATGTAAATATTCATGACTATTCAAATGCTCCTGAACAATCATGGCTTCCCCCAACACGGGGCATTTAGAAATAGAGAAACATAAACATAAACCTGTGCTGCCTGCTCCAGGAATGCTTGCAGAGAGCAGGGAGCATAAGGAGGAGCAGCCCAGGTGCCTCAGCACAGTCATTCCATACAGTTTTAAACATCCTGGGGTTTTCACAGCATCCGCATGAGCCTGACAGAGACAACACAAGATCTGTGGGAGACCAGAGCCCTGCTGAAGCTGCAGCTGGATGCCAGGCAGGATGTCCTAAGGCATCTAAATGGTATTAGGCACTTAGGTTTAGGCTTTTGAATCATTCCCTAGGAAGCTGAAACCAAGTGTGTTTTAAGTGGCACTAAACACTCACATATGTGATGCAGACTTGAGCTGTGAATTGGGAGAGCAAGAATCACTAAGGAGGGGAAAATATTTACTTTGTGTTCTGAAAAATAAGAATCTGAACAGAGCAAACATGTTTCTAAGGCAGTGTTTCCACAGGAATAATCAAAGTTTATCAAACACTTGATAGTAAGCCAAATCAGATACTGTTTGATAACCACTCAACCTAGCACAAATCTACCACCAAAAAAAAAAAAAAAAAAACAAAGCCATATAAATAGTTTTCCTTAACAGTCATTTACCTTCCCAGAAAACCTGATGAAAACCAAGGCAAGGGAAGTTTAAAGGGCTTAGGAACCATAGAGCAAAACAGAGTACATACAGTAGGTATACATTAGTCTGGAACTCTGATCTCAAGCATATACACAAATTATTAATTTTATTTAATTTATTTGTTTAAATCATTTACTGCACGTCCATTACTGGAACATATCTTTATGCCACACATAAAATAATTCACAGTTAAAATATAACTTGTGTCCACTATTTCCAGATGCCAAGGCAACAGACTGATTTCATTTGCCCAGAGGGGTAAATGATGGAAATTAAAAGGTTTAGACCAGAATGACCCTGCACAGGCAGTGTGCTCAAGTCTCAGTCACAAAAGGCATACTAAAAAACACATCAGAGAAGGGGACCTGTAGGTACCATCCAGATGCAGGGAGTGTCCAAACCATTGAATACTGAGAAGAAATATTTTGCTTCTTTTTACAGAGAAATGCCAACAGTTGCTTGATTCATGACTGCCTGATTCAAGACAAAACTGCTTCATGTTCTTGCAAAGTGACTGGATGAAGGCAGGTCCTGCAAAGTGGTGGTCTGAGAAGAGCTACTCAAATAATTTAGTGTTAATATATCTTAATTTAATAACATTGTACATATGTCTTTTGGGTCGCATATGGACCTGTATATATATTTTTATACACTGTAAAATATAATTTTCAGTATGACATACTACTTAACTGCTACTCAATCATTGTTGTGTTCTTCACTCCAAGTTCATCTCTCAATGTCTTTCAGAATGAGACAATTATACAATTTGAATCATCTTTTGATTTTGGAAACAAAGTAAAATGTGTGTGTGTCTAGGTGAAAAAGAAAACATTTTCCTGTTAAGGTACAAATAAATCTAGACTTTATAAAATGCTAGGACTCAAGTACTGAATGTCAAGTGGATGATTACATCATTACATACAATAAGAATTTCTTCTTTTGCTTGCAGGAACGCCATTGATAAATGATCTGGCTCAAATCCTTGGATGATGGCAGTAACAAATAACAATTTCAGTCTGGGTAATTATAGTTTTTCTACCTGTGGTTTATGCCTTGGGTTTTTACTTTTATATTTTTCAAATCCTGTACTGCCTAGTGTGTAACTGAAGTTGTTTGTAGCTTGTTAACTTCTGCTCTCTCATGCAAGGTAGACATAACAAAACCTCTTCAGGCTTGCTCTCCAAGGAGACCCAGACTGTCCTAGGCCCAAAAAATGTAAACCAAAAACCTCTGAGAGGGGGGAAAGCTTGGGGAAATTTCATCATTAACTGAAGCTTTAATTAGAGAATTAACCCTGAAATGAAAATGAGCCAAACTCATATAAAAGCCTGAAGAACTCATGACCTGTCATCTACTTGGGATCCAATGGGGCAGCAGCCTCTGGACTTCCCAGGCTGTACCTTTGAAGGCCTTTCAAATAAATACCTACCTTTATTCCCTTATTCCTGGCTAGTCTCGTCTGTTTTTAGGTAGCCACTTCAGGCATCATGGTTAGAATTTCAAATATGGGCAATTCCTTTTGTTGTTTCCTGTTTCAATTACATGTTTGGGTTGCTACATAAAGTAATTGCTCTCTCCAAAAACAACAGACTTTCTGAGACAAGTTAAATATAAGAAGGAATTGGGAAGGGATGACAGGTAGAAGTGTGATTTCTATTAGCGTTTTTAAATAGTATGTGTTTGCTTAATGTTTACCAAATAAGATTTTCATATCTTTGCTCATGAAATAAAGTAACCAGTATTAGAGTTAGAAAAGCATGTTATTTATCTACTAGCTAGTGCAAGATTTTTGTGCCTGTTCCAGTGATATTATTTAGCCATTTCTATCTTCATGTTGATCGACAAAATAAGAGTCTTGGCATTCATTTCTGCAATTTCTTTGCAGAATTTCAAGTTTTCTTGCTGTCAGTAATCTCTGGCCCTGACAGTCCTGGTGTGGACATTTGTTAGGTCACATTGACACCCTGCCCCACGCATGAATGTCACAGAACCATCTCTCAGTAGCACTTCAGGGACTTTTTTATGTTACTGAGAATTTCTAACTATAATAGCAGAACAGCAATCACAGACAAAGGTCCAGGTGGAATTCCTTGCTTGCTTAGGCATCTCCCTTCATGATTTTATATTGCAAACCATGATGTACTTCTCAGGATGCCTCTGGTGATAAATCTTCTGCAGCCTGTTCAGGAATGTAGATTCCATGAGCCTACAAAGTGAAGTGGCTCCTATTGAGACCAAAGCAAAAATATTTACTGGAGATGTAAAACATCAGCACTAGGTCCCAAGCCTGTCTCAGATCACCAAAGAAAATGGTTCATACTAAATTAAAGAGCGTTGCAGAGTACCACATAAAATATTATAGAAAATGGATAACCTGAGTAAGTGGGATCTGACTGGGAGTCATCTACTACCAAAGAAAAATAGATGTCCTAATTTTGCAAATGCATAAAACCCAAAAGCATTGTTTCTAGTGTTAAAACTCACTGCTCCCAATAGCAGTGTATGGAACAAAGTTCGGAGTGACAAGGGACATCCACAATACCCCCCACTACATCAGTGTTTTTTCTATGAATAGTAAACAAAAGCCATATTTAGCACTTCCATAGCACTTTATATACTCAAAGGACTTCACTAACCGTTACTGGCAAATGTAGATGCTTCTTATATGCAAATGAATGCAAATATGAGAGTAGGCATTAGGAGGCAGGATATTAGAATACATTAGCAAACGGACAATAGAAAACAGCTGGTTTGACTGAGCGTGGAGATGTGAGGAGGGAGTAGCAGCTAGCACAATTCACTGCTCAGAATTATGGAAAGAATTGTGCTGATTGCAGTCGTGGCTTAGAAACTCATCACTTAATTAACAATATAAATATTTTAAAAATTAACATTTCATAAAACCACAATAAGAGGTTCCATTGTGAGAATGAGAAAGGATTAATTCACAGTTGGCTGGACCGATGGCACTCGGCCTTCATTCTCTTGGCTTACGACGACAACACGCTCGGCGAGAATTAATACAACACAATTCATGCCCTGTCATGTCTTATTACTTAATTATGAAATGTCTGCAGTACTTTGGACATTACTGGGCTTGTTTGATTGGCTGTGACTGATGTCATACCCACTTTAATACTAGCCAGTACATGCTTGGAGAGGCCTGTCCCCCTCCTCACCATTTTCCTTCTTTCTATTCATGAATTCTATTTCATAACAGTTATAATATACTCCAGGCGGTGCATTTCCAGGGAATTATTGCATTTCTCTTGTGGGTAAAGTCATTTAGCCTTTCAGCCTTATGCCTTGCAACACCTTTCTAGGCATGTTATAATTGCTCAGAAATACTCTATACCTTGTGTATTATGATTCTTACATGCCACTCTTGCTTTTTCACTTGACTAGCTCAAATAGAATCCAATAGGAAAAGAGAAGTTGTCAGGTGTATTTTTTTTCAAATGAATCTCTCAGATACATTTGCAAAGCTTTGAGTGTCTCATGCACATACAATTTAAATGCATTAATTTACAAATATTAATCATTTAGCATCCTGTATAAAATGTAATGGCCACATTCTCATGTCCCTTGACAATTCCAGAGCACTGCCTCCTGTGTCTCTAAGGTGGCAGGAGCACAAGATGACAGACTTGATTTAATAATAGCACAGAGCTGCATTCACTGATATAATAGAATGCTTAGATTTTTTTAAGTGAGATACTACAGTAAACGTTTGTGAAAGCTTAAGAGGAGTCATTCTTGTTGAGCAATCTTTGAGTCTAATGACTGAAGAAAGTACAAGGCATTCTTCTCAGTTTATGGTAAACTACTGAAGTCAAAACTTACTTTGAGTAGGAAGAGAAAATAATTTAGGCATCAAAAATATCCTCAGATTTAAAGAGAAAAAAATAAAATGTATTTCTACTCCTACAGCACAGAAGTTTGACATGCATACTTATGGATCAGTAGAAATGGGCTGAAATCTGAGTCAACATTATCTCCTCTGAGTTACTAGGGTTCACTTCTGAAGTTATGATTCAGCCTACCATTAATGCTTTTTATTCCTGAAGTAATTTTCAACCAAATATCTCTAATAACTCAATGATCTTTAATGAATCAAGCCTTCTGGCAAAGTCCAAAAGGAAGGTCAATTTAGTAGAAACTAAATTACAGCAGTTTGCAGTGTTAGCACTTTTCCTAACTGCAATTATATAATGGGAAACCACATTCCTACCAGAGTCACATATGCTTCCAGTAGTTCCACCCTTACCTTTTCCTTCCTCTGGAGATGACCTCCCACTGCTTGAACTGGGGATGCCCTGGACTTAACCATAGCAAATGCGAGGGTGGTGAGGCTCTGGAACCAGCTGCACAGAGAAGCTGTGATGTCCCATCCCTGGCACTGTTCAGGACCAGATTGGATGAGGCTCTGAGGTAGTGGCAGTTGTCTAGTGGCAGCTAGTAGACAGTGGCAGCTGTCCCTGCCCATGGCAGGAGGGTTGGGGCTGAGTGATGAAGCTTTAAGGTCCCTTCCAAACCGAGCCATCCTATGATTCCACAAATGCAGGATTGGAGGATGACTTGGTAGTTATGCCCATCCTGACCTGGACTTCCCATGTCTGTTACAGCCATATTTCTGAAGAGAAAAAGTCCTGCACACAGAGCTTTCTCTGAAACTCAGCCAGCTAGAGGTGGTGACATTCTCTACTAGAATGAGGTGATAAATAAAATGAAGGCATGCATTTGTGCCATCTATGGAAAAGGGCTGCTAAAATTCTGAAGAGACTGTTCTCAAAATAACTGGGGCAAGAACAAGCTGGATATTTTAATTTTGCATGATGTGTAATGTCAAGTTTATGATTAAATAAAAAATGGGAGTTTCCCATGGTTCCCCTCTTCAGTTTCCATGTACCTGCTGTAGACCAACATGGTCATGGAGAGAAAAAGGTGAAAGGCTAACCAAGTTTACAGCCCTGCTTTGTGGAAATCAAGCAAGGGGAAGTGAACTAGAACAGATAACTTGGATGTATTATAAAAGAATTTTTCTTCAGTCTGTATATTTAAGACCTATTAAAAATGGCAATGAGCCAAAGGTAGAGAGGAAGAGAGGTCCAAACCACATTGTCAAACCCAATGTGCCTCTTAAAAGAAGAAAAATAGAAAAAAAAGCCAGCATTAAATTCCAGAATAATTGCAGACTTAGGAAGACTGATATTCGTATCATCCATGATCTCTAACTTAGCAGCTTCTTCTGTAGGCAATGACTTCAATACCATGTATCAGAAAAACAGAAAGTCTTAGTCCATGGTGGTGTCTTTCCTCCGCTTATAAGTATTGTATTTGGCTCAGATACTTGAAAGATTTGATATCCTTTGGGACCAGCCCCTGAGTGATTGGAACATTCCCAGCACTGCATTAAGTTCCCCTGCTCTCTGCCCGAGGAACAGTAGTCCATTCCTCCCACCTGCATGAAGAATGCCGTCATCAGCAAACAACAGTATTCTGGAGCTGGAAGCTTGCAGTTTTCTTGTTAAGCCGTTTCCCTTTGTATAAAACAAACACTTCTTCAACACAGAGAGGGAACCTGTATTACCTGAGCTTCCTAACCACTCATCTATGCATCCATCTTCTACTTTCTGACAAAAGAGAATCCTCTGCAATGGACAGCATGCATCCTACAACTTTGTGGTGCACAGCTGAGAGGAAAAGATAGAAAAATTCTCCCTCATCTATGTGGATGTGGTGGGGGCAGAGGCTTAGCTGGCTATTCAAGCACTTCCAGCAAGCAAACTCTTCTTTTATGCCTCCCACAAGGGCCTAATTAGGAGGGTGAAAGGAAAGGACCAATACAGCATGAAAGTGCCAAGACTTACACAGATGTATATATTCAGAGACAGAATATTCAGTTCTCTTTGCTTTTAGGATCAGGCCAGAGTGTCATTGTTGCCAGTGTTCTCCTGCATTGGATTTAAACTCTCAAAATGGTGTGTGAGTGCCTCATTTTACCTCAAGAATCTGAACTTTAATGTACAGTGTGTTAAACTTTAAAGCAGCTTGGGAAGTGTTGGGATTGATTCCAGGTGAGTAAGAAATACTAGCTCACCATCTGATGTGGCACACATCCCTGGAATTCAGCAGATACCTGGCACCACTCTCAGTCATGGCCATGCCGATAATGCCTTGTTACAAGTGTGCATTTTACCATTTTCCTTAAATTTATCAAACATTCTTTGAAAAAGTTTGCATGAACATCTGGTTTCAAATAGAGAGATTTTCTAACAATTGTTATCAATTGAACCCTGGAAACCTACCAAGTGGAAATAATAAGAAAAAAAAGACAAGTATCAGGTCATAGCAGATTATTTTCTTGAGAGTGAAGAACTATCTGACAAATCAAGGTAACTATTTTAAATAACCAAAAGCATCTGTAACCTTGCTAGCCTTCCTCTATGATACAAATTCTTTCTCTCTCCTCGGAAGAATTACACTTTCCACTTTTTGCTCCTGTTTATTATCAAAGTCTCTCACCTGAGAAAACAATAGTGTGTTATCAGCAACTTTTCACGCAGCAGTATGAATAAATAAGGAGTGAAAAAATCATAGATGAATGTATTTTGTGAAATACTAATGAAATTACAACTGGTTTCAAGAAATTTTTAAGGATTCATTACTGGAGATAAATTCTTTTGTAAAATTACAAGCTGCTTTAAAAACTGTTATGTGAAAAGCCAGTTATCTAACATAATTTATTAAACTAATTTTATTACAAATAATGTGGTAATAATTATAAAAATTCATAAGGACCTGGAATTCAAGGAGTGACAAAATACATTGAAATGTTATCGGTGCTACTCAAGGCAAGTAAAAAAGTTAACAAGCTAATGAATAGAATAAGAGTGCAAAATATATTATATTTTGTATCATAGATGATATTTTAAATTATGGATTGTCTCCATACTTTGCTTTTTCAGGATGAGCTCATAGATCCATTTTTTCATCAAGGACTAAAATCTCAATAGTTTCTGAGTTTGAAGACATCATCATTTCATGATGATATCACTTTTTGAAAAGACTGAAGTGACATTAAACAATTACACAAATAAGGAATACTGCCATGTAAGTGTTAAAATGTGATAGGTATTTTTTACCTGCAATGATAATAGGGTGATACGAATTTAGAGGATACAATCTATTTCTATTGAAGACATCTACCTTTACTCTTGGCACACACATTTGCACCAGCAATATCGCTTGTGTTTACCAGAAGAGCTGTCATTTAACTGACAGATGGCTCCAGTGGCTGGATGTAAAGCAACTCACTGAAATTGTTCAGTGATTCCCAAACTACTTTAACAGTGTATTCCAAATTGCCATCATTTTATGCGAAACCATAATTTATTTATTGGTGCCACTTCTTATACAGCCCCTATCACTCCAGCCTGAGTACCTCCCAGTATTATAAAACATATATAGAAGACATCTTATTTCTCCCTCTT
Organism: Vireo altiloquus; assembly: GCA_013396875.1. Classification (NCBI taxonomy): domain Eukaryota; kingdom Metazoa; phylum Chordata; class Aves; order Passeriformes; family Vireonidae; genus Vireo; species Vireo altiloquus. The sequence continues at coordinate 749,989 of VZRF01003355.1, read as the reverse complement.
GCTTCTCTTTCCAGTCAGGTAACATTTCAGAATTATTATATTTTACCATATATCTATATCTCTGTCTATTTGGGAAAAAAGAACAAATCTCATTTCTCCATCATGACTTCTACCGTATGTGTACACACATACACATATATATAAAAATATAAATATACCTTTTATATATACATACATCATATTTATACCACATACACACTTAAATGGCAGAAGTCGTATTGGAAAAGTGAGATTTTTTCTTTCTTCACAAATAGATAGATTTCATTCACTGGGAAGGCTTAATTTGCTTTTCTAGCCCCATTATTGTCAGTGTTTTCTTCCAGAGAAACCACTCTGTGAGAGAGGTTTTGGAGTGCCTTTTTGTCTCCTGTGTGCACATGGCAGGTTAACTTTGAAAAGTCACACCTCGTCCTCAGTACTGCTGCTGCCTCTTGAGGCAAAACACAGATCTGTGTTGCACATTTTATTTCCAAAGTTCTGAATATGACCCAAAATCATCTCTTTCTTCTAGGTGGTCTCCCATTTCAAATGACTACAGTCATCGGGGAAGAGATGCTTGCATTATTCTGGGACACAAATTCTCATCTCATCGTGATGGTATTCCTTTCAGTGGTGATATTTACTTGGAATACTTAAGCCAGATAAACCTAGACAAGAATTGCTTTGTACTTCTTGAACCCAAGTTCAGTCCTCCCCAGAAATGAAGACAAGGTTGAAGTCTGAGATAATTTTGTAAAAATCCTTTTATAGGAAGAGAAAAACTATGCAGTAAGCAGAGGAATTTCTGACCTGGAAGAACCATCCTGCTGGGCTTCCTCTTGGGGAGTTGGCATTGATATCCACCCACACAGAAAACAATACCGAGTCATAGAATGATGTGGATTGGAAGGGACCTTAAAGATTATCTAATTCCAAGCCCAGCATCATGGGCTGGGACACCTTCCACTAAACCAAGTTGCTCAGAGCCCCATCCAACACGGATGTGAACACTTCCAGGAAAGGGATACCCACAGCTTCTCTGGTCACACAGCACACCCACTGAGGTTCTCAGTCTAACACTGAGTCATATAGCCAAGCCTATATGCTTTTTTTCTGTTTCATCTTCCATCAGCCTCCCTGTTCATGCCACAGACAAGAGAGAAGAAAAAATAAAGAGAAACCCCAGCTCATAAGTCACCATTCCACTGAAAGAAATGTCACCTTCCAGCCCAGGAAACGGCCCTTCCCAGCTGAGCTATCGAGCTGGAGGAGCCTATGCCAGTTTTCTACCAAAACATGACAGAGCTGAGAGATGAATAAATGATGTTTATATTGTGGGACATGGACTATTCCCATAGGGCACTGACAATTCTGGGGTAATCCAGAAGTGTCTGAGTAGAGTTTCTTTCATGTGCATGAACCAGAACTAATCAGAGTTCTTAAGGCACTGGGAGATATCATGGATGGACCCCTCTCAATCATCTACCAGAGGTCTTGGGGATCTGGGGAGGTCCCTACTGATTGGAAGCTGGCCAGTGTTGTTCCCATCTACAAAAGAGTATGAGGACAGACCCAAGGAATTACAGATCTGTTAGTCTAGCCTCAGTTTCTAAAAAAAATACGTATAAGATTATACATGGTACTGCTGGAAGGCATTTAAAAGATAATGTGATTGTCAGGCACAATCAACATTGGCTACCAAAGGGAAAGTCGTGTTTAGCTAACTTGATGTCCTCTCATAAGAGGAGGAATCCTCATAGCCTGGATCATTGGGCTATGATTAAAAGGGTTAAATTGAACAAGCCCAAACTGACCACCAGGAGGGTGGTCAAACTCTGAAACAGACTTCCTAGAAAGGTGTTTGGTGCCCTAAGCCTGTCAGCAGTTAAGAGGCATTTGGACAATGCTCTTATCAACATACTTTAGCTTTTGGTCAGCCCTAGATTAGTCAGTCAGTTGTACTAAAGGATCCTTTTAGGCCCCTTCCAACTGAAATTCTCCTTGTTTATTGTGTAGGACAACATGTTAATATTACCACTCATTAAGAGAAGCATTATTTAATGCTATTTGGAGCACATGATATCCAAGCAAGAATCGTGTTCTTGCCAGTCACCAGATGCATGACTTTTGTGTGAAGGAAAGCTTCCTTGGCTTCCCTACATCCATAGAGACTGTGATTTATGACAGAGGCTACTCTTAGGTCAAAATAGTGTAATGAAAATAAATCACTATTTCAAAGTCCTGTGGGACAATGAAACAAGAGAGATTATATAACTGAAACGAAAGCATTAGTTTTATTAATATTTTTTAAAATTAAGAATCATACTCTCTTGTCAAGTCCATTAGGATTATTTTTGCATTAATTAAGCTTTTGTAGGCTGAAGTGAGGGAATATTGCTGGACTGCTTCCATACTACAAAGAGGAATTTACTCTCCCAGCACCTTATATTTACATTAAAGACACAACTACTAAACAGTTGCAATCCATTTTTCTTTTATTTTTAGATGAACACAAATTGCAACATATTTGGTTTCCACTGACCATTTGTTTAAGAGAGGTATTTTTACTGATCTTGCAAGTACTAACATTCATGGCGATGCTTGAATTATTCAAGCCCACTTTGCTTAAAAACACTTCATGGAGCTCCATAAATGTATGGAGTCATTAGCAACACATTGTAATACAGCTTGTCTGACTTGAAGATCTAACCTCATTAGAAGAGATAATTAACGACAAAATCAAGTATATAAATATGGCCTTAATTTTTTCAAACATATAAACTTACTTTCATGCTTTCTGAATATGGGTATTTTCACAAAAAAGAAATCCTCTCAGCAGTAGACTTGGTGGGAAGATTTTTCTCTTCGTAAAAATTCTATACCAAGGCACAGGACTAAACACTAAAATGTATTAATTTTCTGACAAGAAAATTAACTTGTCAAAAATAAAAATTTAAAAATCTTTCTTGGTTGGGTTGTCCCCACCAATTTCTACAATTTTTTCAGCCTGTAAAACCAATTTAAAGATTCATATGTGTATGTGTTTGTATTGAAATCACAAACTTTTTAAACTACTGAAACATTGTTTTATAGCAAGAAAGAAATAATCAACAGTTTACACAAAAGTTTGTCACTGGATGAGTGAGCATGAGGAACATCTAATGAGACTTTCACTCTTTTCTGTAGAAGCCAGTGTAAAGTCAGAAAAGATGTTTTCAGGGAAGAGTTTGCAGAAATCAGAAAAGCTGTGCAGAATATGGAGCCATATCTAGTGAAGATAGGGAAGCACTGATTAAAGTTAGCATAAAAAACACTGCCTTTTACAGTTACAAAGAAAAGGTGAATCTTTTTGTCTTTCACATTGTATTCTTAATAATTCTGTTTCTTTTCTGCTATAATTATCTAACTTCATTTTCTACAAGGTTTCCCACTTGGTCTGTGGGCAAACCTACATCTTCAGGGTACAACTGTATAGTGCAGGTTGGCTTCTTGTCTCTGTTTATCAAGAACTACAGGAACAGGTTTGTAGGGTGAACCACTTTATATCCATATTGAAAATTTCAGGGGTTAGGTCGGACACCTTTCAAAACTTTGGTTTGTTTCATCCAAGAAGAACCCAGTGCAGTGCTCTAAGATTTTCCTGTAAAGTGAACAAAAGCATGCTGTGTGGGAATGACTGGAAAATTAGCTCCAGTACATTTGCAGTACAGCTTAAAAAAATAATACAAACACACCTTTCAGGAGTGAGAGAATGGGTGGCCAATTCCTCACCTTTGTGTTGAACAACATTTTCTGCAAAGAGGAGTCCTTAACTAACAAGAAAATAAGCCACATGATTTCTCATGTGGATCACAGACAGGAAAGGAAAAAGGAAATTCTGGAAATGAACTTTTTATGGGAAAAAAGTAATCAGATATTTGAAAATTGTTATTCCATTGTATCTCAAAAATATCTTAATATAAATTAGCAATGCAAATATTTATAGCACCAAAACAAAGGTAAAACCTTTCTCTCAATTAATTTTCTGCTCTCTAAATATAGTTTAGGCACTGCTACTTACAGGATTCTTCGATTTGGTGATATAACAACACCTTTTAAAACAAAGGAGCATTCAGAAATAAATACATGATTGGCTAGGGCATGAGGATGCACATCATTGGGAGAACATTAACTTGAAGGCATATTTCGAAGCTCTTAACAAAACAGTGTTTGTAAAAGAATATTTATGAAATTTTTACAACTATACATTGATGTCGCCAAATTAAACTCTGAAAGGCCAAACAACTGCCCTATATAAATTTTGTCCCCTATCACTCTCAAGTAGGATTCAGTTCACAGGATGGTAGTGGAAGGAGAGTTGAGCAGTCAGAATAGAGAAGTAGGAATTGAAAACTTTTTGTTCCTGATTCTCTAGTGACAGAAGCTTCTCACTGATGAGAGCTTAAATAGGAACTGCAGAATTGATCTTCACCTTAAAATCACCCTCATCAGAAAACTAAACAGCCTGTCTTCTCTCTTTTCTGGGAATTTTATTCATAGTCATTGACAGAACTGAAAGACAGAAGCTTTATTAGACCTAGAGACTGAAAAATTGTCTTATTTTAATTTGTCTTAAAGCCCAGAGCTGCCAGCAAGTGCCTTACTGTCTGAAGAGGTAGCCTTAGGACATCTTTTGTCTGGGCAGTTAGTAGGATGTGCATGTATCAGGAAGAATGTACATGTACCTAAGGAGTGCTCAGTACACCCCTCATCTTGGATTACATAAATCCCCTTCTTTAAGATGATATAAGAATTATATGAAATCTGAATCTCTCCATAAGGCAAATTTTCCCTTACATAAACTTGCAATAGAAATGAGGGAAGAAAATAAAATTGCTAGGTGTTTTTTATAGAAAAAATAAAATAAAAATATAATTTTAAGAATGTTTCTACCAGGCTCTTTAAGGCATAATTTAAAGGGAGTGGAGGGTTTTGTTCCAGATAACATTTAGAGATTGCAAGTTCTCTACTGTCTCTAAACCTCTCAAGTTGTTTTTTTTTCAGTTTTCAAAGCACAACCATCCCTCGAAGTTTCCTTCTTTCCAGTTTTCAAGGTATTTGAAAAAAAGTTCTCTACAACTTTCCTTTTCTGACAGTCTTTGTTTGGAAGAGAGATGGGAGTGATAGATTTCTTTCAACTCAGTTTTGAAAGATCCATAGTCAGGATGGTCCTCATTCTCCTGAAACTTGAAGGTTGAAGAGCCATCTCACTTCTGTCATATTTGAAGCTATTCCCCTTCTTCTAAGGAAGGGGTCAGAATTAAATTAAATTAAATCTGGTCAGAATTATTAGCAATGAGCAGGCATGAATCTCTGCCAATTTCAGAAATCTCGATGTTGTGACAGGATTGTCACAATTCTGCACATTGGCTGATAGAAACATCTAACACAGATTACACACAGCCTGAACATTCAGAGCACCTAAGCCAGTTGCCTTCTTTTCTGGTAAGTTGAAATGACTGGGTGAAATGTTTGTGGAAAATGTCCAAGAGACATTACTTTTTGTTTCTTTTTGTCTCATTCTATATATAGTTCTGGTACAGTTTGGACTGTATTCAAGCCCCTGTCTCCCTCTAGAAATAGAACTGTTAATTCTGGATCTTTTTTTTTGTACAATACTCAGCAAACTGAACCACCCTCAGAGTGCTGCTTCTTTTTCCATGATTGAACGCAATGACAGAACTTACTCAGAAGCTTCAAAGCTGCAGATCACATCTTGGTGTGGGGCCTGAGTGAGATGAACAGCTCAAGGACAGGACAGGCCACTTGTGGGATCTGCTGGGACCTCTACCCATGGAAGCTGAGATCCCATGCAAGTACATGTGTATAGAAGAGACAAACATCTAGAGGAAGCCTGACTCTGTCATTCACTTCCTCAGATGTGTTTGAAGATCATCTTTACCTTCTCTCAGTGCTGTTAATGCCTTTTCCCTTCTGATTCTGCAACGCAAGAAGGAGGATTTAACCTCTAGCAGCAGAGTGCTGTTGTCATGGGGCCACAGAATCTTGAGATGTTCACCTCTGACGCAACTATTTCCTATCTTCATGCCCTTCTGCTGGGTAGTTTCATTGGTACCCTATATAGTATAGCTGATTGTAAAATCCATGCATTCAGTTTTCCACACATGCATTTTAATACTAATCCATCACAGAAAATGAGGCTTTTGCAAAAATATTCTGCAATGTATTAAGAAAAGATTGGACAGACATATGTATAGACAGAGATTGGAAACAGGATATAAGATTTTATGTTCTTTCTCTTGGAAAAAACAAGTTTTACTCAAGACTAATTAAAAATCTGCACTGCATAAGGAGACATATTTCATCACCACTCAAATGCAACTCTAGCCTTTGCTTTTAAACTTACACTGGCAGCTGCTTCCTAGAAACCTTTCATGAAAGGTTTTGAGGTATTCTGAAAATTTTCAAAGGACGTAACTTCCACACAACTTCATAGAAATAATAATTGAAATAGTTCCTTTTTTTTTTTTTTTTGTGCAAGATGTATTCAGATATACCCATTGTATCCTGAAAATACAAGCTGATTCATGCTTTCAAAATATTTAGGACTCTTAACTACATTTAAAGTGCTAGTCCATTGTGAAATAGTGTATCTTTCCTGGGAAGAGCATGTCTTAGGTTAAGTCCAGTTCTGAAATAATGTTAGTTCACATTATAACAGGAATTGAGTCATACCTGAGACTGCCAACATGGAAAAAACTCTAATAGTTATGGAGTTGAGACTCCATAGGGAGAGTTCTTTCTCAGTACCTAATATGATCTTGCAGCCCTTGACTCTGACAGATTTCAAAACAGAATCATCTTTGAGCGACATTAATTGGTAGGAAATATACTCTGGACAACAACTGAAATCCTGTTTCCTTGCATTCCAGACATACCTCTACTCAATTAGTAACTCAATTTCAAGACAATTTAACAGAAAGAACTACTCTGATTTTGTGTGTGTGTGTCTGTGCATAAACATCAATATGTATTATAAGAAAAATACTCATATAAGATTAATTAATGCCATCAACTGCAATGTTTTCCATGCATGTATTTCTTTCAACAATGCAAAATTTTCTAGTGCCCAAAGTGCTCCAGAGAAAAAAATTATCTCACTTTTAAAAAAGCTGAAACCACCAGGATTTATCAAACACATCTCAACAATCCTTCTTGAGACTCGCTTTTTGTACCAGATCAGCAAGTCTAAAGAAATTTCTTGATGCCATAATTTTTCCTTCATTGCTTTATATACATTTTACTATAGAGAAAAAACTCAGTTTCTTACTTGGCTCTCCATTACACTATTGATACATGATGGGTATCCAGGATACAAAGACACTGTAGGTAAATCCACAGGTTATTTTTATTCAGGTGACCTCTAGTTTTTGAGGTATCCTCCCACTTTTGAGGAATTTCTTGAATTTCCTCATCCAGCCCTTGTTTGGTTTTGTTGTTTCTTTCAATCAAAAGAAAATAGCAAAATATAACTGGGTCCTCCTATCAATCATTAATCAAATAATTAATTTGGTAAGATTAATGTATTCTTCTCACCAGAACAGCATATAGGTGGCAGGGAAAAAAGTTCATCGGAATAGAGGGCTTTGACTTTGCGATTTTTATTGGACTGAAATTCAGATGCAAGACAAACTTAACTCACTAGTAGAAGTTCAGAAGAGAAAAAAAACCTGATTAAGCAGGAATAGAAAGACAGAAAACTCCTGACAGTCTATTCCTACTTGGAAATACCCAAATGTTTATGGGAAGACTGAATATTTCTCATGTCTTTGATCAAAATCCATACAGTGTATTTAGATATGGAGAAATTATTTCATTCATGCAGTGATCTCTCTAATCTGTCTATATATCCATATTCCATGGTACCCTGAAAACACCATAAGAAATAAAAATGGTTTAGAAAGCAGAGACCATCAGCAGGTTTTGTTCACGCAGCTTGTATGATGTATAAAAGACTGTATATGCATCCGTAAAAAATTGTAGTCTGAGAATGGACAGATTAAGAAGAGAGGATTTCTCCTCCTAAAGTGGGTCCATGCAAATGTGGTTTTCCCTTCTAACAACTCTGGATCTGGAGTTTGGAGGCTGAGGCTGAAGCCTGCAACAAACTTGAAACATTACAAAGTGAAATAAATGGGTCTCTTCCAAATGAATCCCAGACGATGCCAAGTGGAGGAAGATTTATGTGTATGTTATATAAATATTTAATGATATGGCCAAAAACCTACTGCCACTTAGCAAAAAGACATTTATCATTCCTGTGAATTATGACGTTTTAGCCAATAAGACTAAAGTATGTTAATGACCTCAAGTGAATTGTGTTGTTATTCATTAAACATTTTCTGACTTCTGATTTGCTGAGTTACCTCTGAGATCACAGTTCCATCATCAGCCATAAGTTATTCTGTAACAGCCAAGAAATAGATCTCAAATAATTTTTTGATGTATAAAATATAATATAGACATGAAACTGAGGAAAGGTATATTTTGCATGTGAACTTCAGATGAGCTATTCTCTTGAAGTTTTTGAGGGAAGCAAAAGAGTGCTTCATGTATCTGTGTGGGAACTTAACAGGAAACTTCACTAACACTCTGAGACAAGTTTGAAGAAAATTCCAATTTATTTTCAGTTCAAAAAGTCAGGGTATTTTTGAACAGACCTTAGCCTTATAACATGTTAAACTGTTGATAAATGTTCTTTTTGTAAAGTGTTTGATTTCAATGCCTTCTCAGGTCCATTGAAATCTATGAATAACAGATAAGCCTCTTAATGAGAAAAAAATACAACTATTCAGTTAAATCCATGCAGTTAGAGTGGACAGAGTGTGTCCTCTAAATTTCAACTTGGAGCTGAAATTACTTCTAGCAGTTCAGCTGGTTCCTCAAACACTAAATTATGCAAAGTCCTATACCTGGACAATAAAACTTTATATTATTGGGTTGTATGTTCAAGATGTGGTACAGCAGAGGGAAGGAGTCTCACATTTCCCATCATCTGAAAGAGCAGTGCAGACACACCAACCCCAGCATGGCTAAGCCCCACTGGAGAGAGCCTGGTGGTAACCAAGCATTTCTTACGTGCTGTGTGGTGCAGAGTCCATCAGGGCTGCTGATCCACCTTGCTGCGCTCAGGGAAGATCTCCTAATCTTGTTCAGGATGCCGTGTTCCCCTCCTCGCCCATGTCCACGTCGTACATGACAGGCAGCATCAGAGAATTTGTCCCAGAGAAAACCAAGTAATTACTAGACTACTACTGGAATTTCTCAGGCTTGGATTTTCTCAGTCCTGAGCAGCACTTTTTGATAATTTATTTATATAATACAGACGTTTGTGTAAAAGAAGTATTAACTTCTGGTGTAAGTGACACCTAGATAGATAGATATACCATGTGATTTTGTGTTCTGTCCTTCAGAAAGGTCTACTTTCTTCTGTTAACTTTCCAGCTCATTCCCATTCAGACAATAGATAGGCTTGTAAGTTGTCTCAAACACTCAGGACATTAACAAATTCTAATTGGCTATGTAATAGGAGCAGACAGCATGTACAATGTTAAACCACTTCTGAACCACCTATTTTCTGTATGCAAATCAGACAGAAACAAATGTTTGGCCCCAGCTGGGTGAAATGTCCCATTTAGAATTCTTTTCCTCTTCTTTGTTCTTTGATGTTCTGCAAATGAGCTTTAGAACTCCGCTCTTCACACAATTCAATTTTACAGGCCCATTATCTGAGATATAATGTGGAGGTTAAATATATCAGGGCAGCCATTATGTGAAAATAATTAACAGTAATGAATAATGCACTAATTCCACTGATGAGAGATGGTTATATGTGTAATGAAGTGTTGGGGCAGCCCTGACAAATGAAATTAAAATATTTAAACACTGTTTTATGATATTACTTTGCTCATATAATTTCCTTTACCTACAATGAGCCACTTCGATTATCGTCATTATCTTGACAGCTCTGAAGGATGAAATAGTGCAGGTTAATGTGACAGCGATTAGTCAGAGAGAAAATCCATCACATAAAGCAGAACAGAGTGAGGGAGAAAGGTCTCTATACTTTCCCGTTTCAAACATGAGAAGAATGATACTATCAACATCACTTCAATATTAAATGGATAGAATTATCTTGTCATTCATTTACAGCCTCTGAAGAACTACCTATTTGTACCTGCAAAGGAAAGGTCAGCCTTTCTTAATCATCCATAAAAATATGGTGATGGATTCCTTATATCAATAATAGTGACAGGACCAGAGGCAGGAAACAAGCTAGGAAATTTAAAAGGAAAGCACTCTAGATTCTGTATTAAAATATTTTAATGGTTTTGTATTTTTAAGTTTTGCTTCACATACTGATCTTCAAAAAAGGCATAGTAGGAAATAAAGTGAGACCAAAGGCATAGATTTTGTGGAAGTTGCTTCAAATGCTGTTTAAATAGCAAAAAGTCCTGCCTATTGCACAGCTACTCCTCACAGTTTTGTTTCGTTTTTTCTTTTAATGAATATCTGCAAATCCTAAAAATCTTCATATCTAGATGTTGAAAGTTAGACTAAAGTCAGATTCAACATTAGAGTCACCTTACTTACAAAAGTACTGAGAACACATTTCTTCCAGATACACTGACAGAGCAGCAGACAAGTCAGTCAGAAATAAGTTAACTTTTCTGCACCATCCAGCCAGGTGGGCAGTTAGGGACTCATCAAGGATCCCCAGAAGAAAAGTAAGCTGAAAGATGCCAATCTAACCTGGAAGAAGTGCAAAATAGAATGTGGAGATCAGTAACTTCATCACTGACAGATCAGAGGCATGTATGTCCAGAGCACCAAAACACCTAAAAAACGACTGTTTTTCCTTTCCCAGATAAGTAACAGGTTTGTGACTCCAGTGGTTAGCACACTTGGCTGGGATGCTGTTTCACAATCCTTGTTCAAATCGAAAATATCAGAGATTTGAATCCCTTATTCTCAAGTGAAACCTGAGATTTAATTTTTCATATGATCCTTTGTAGAAGTTCAGAGGAACAACCAGCTCTCACTAGTGCTGGCATTTCCCTCAGGTGCAAACTGCTCAGATTCAATTTCTGTCTGTAAAGCATTTGGGCATCAGTTTTCTGTTTGAGGGGAATTACACTGGCTTGGGAGCCAGGTGAACAAAGAAGGTGTAGCAGGGTACTCAGAGGAGTCCCCCTTTTGAAGTGCCACATAAAGGTCTCAGAGACACCTGACCAAAAAGACATTTAAACTGTTAATGGAATTTTCGACCACTGCAAAAAAATTAGCAGTTAGACCATTCTGTCTGAATAACTGGCAGTGTGAATGTTGACATGATAGTTTTATCTGGGTGTCTAAATACAGCTCTTACGAGATTACTTTTGCCAACTGCTTTGAGAAATGTAAAATCAACTTACAAATAAAAAAAAAAAGTGCAAATTTAGGAAAGGGAGGCCTTTCTTGCACATGCAAATTATTATAATTGCAGCTATCCTTACTATGGTATTATTACATTTGCTATTATTAATAATAATGTTATATCCTGGTAGTGCACACACAAAGAATTGAACGGGGTCTCCACTTTAATTTTGTCCAGCATTTAAAACACTTCACAGGTACAGATTAGCAGACAACCCATGTTTATTTAAATTGCAAGTAGTACAAGGTAGATAAAAGCTGTGTGTACACCAGTTTTACTAAGTGACATGAACGACATGGTGGCAGCAAATGTCACATGTTAGTGTCATGATGCAATGACGGGAGGGGGAGGGAGGTGTTACATTGAACTCTGGGATGTGCCAATACTGCTCAGCACCATTGTCCATCCTGCAGGGCTGCAGTCATGTCTAGAAGGCAGAGCTCTTCACTGAGACATCTGAGCCCTGAGCACAGAGAGGCAGTGCCTTGGAAGAAATTCTTGAAAATGTGCTTTGTTTGGTATAGCATATTGTGGCCACGCTTTCTGTGCACAAAAGGGCCTGAAAAATGAAGTGCACACAACAGAACAAATCATTTTCTTTTAATCTAAGTATAAAGGAAACTTATGTCACATTCAGATAAAAATCTGACTGTAAACTACACTGAGAGGTAGAGGTGATAATTTGTAATTTACTGTTCTCCAGGATGGTTTGCAGCATCTTTACTCAGAGCAATTGAACCACTACAGAAAAGCAGATCTAAATGGTGAGCAAGTCACAAATCCTATTCCCAACTGCAGCTGGCAAAAACAGAGTAAGCAAGAGGCTTGAAAACTGAGTAAGACAGCCAATAAAGGGAGAAATACATCAATAAATAAAAGGCTCATTTTCAATATCTGTTTTTATCCTGAGTATCAGTCCCACTGAACTGAATGAATTCACACTGTACAAGCTGGAGTGAGTATGGAGGGCACAATCCCTCTCTGAGTCACTGCTGCACCCAGGTCTGCTCCTATGTTGTTCAGGCTTGTGCTTTTGGGAGCCCACACAAGCCCAGAATGAAAATCTCTTGGGTGCAAACTGAGGTCCATGCAAGAGATGCATAAGGGAGCTTTTGAACTAATACGCTTGTAAAAAACTCATTCAAATTTCAGTGGTTCTTTAAGTTTGCTACTTTTAAAATACAATTTGCTTCATTTATCGGACAATGAAGTGCTTCTGTAATAAATCTAACATTAAAAAATCATTTCCAGCAAATTACTCCAATAAAATCAATGACAGTCAGGCTCAGCTGTAAAAACAAATAAATTACCTGCTATTGATAGGGTAGGCAGAGTTAATTGTCATTTAGAAAGGCTAAAAGGGATAAGGAAATCTAATAGAAGGAACACATTTATACAGCAAAAATGAGAAAACTGTGAAAGTTTTACCCTGACAGCTCCCATCCATAGGATTGACTTGGTCCCTGAGTAGCACAGGCAGTTGTTTTAAGTCTCAGTAGGACACTGGTATGTGCTTTGGATCTGTCAATATTTACCTGCTTCAGTGTTGCCTCGTGATCTTTTTACCTTTCATATATTGAAACCCCCAAACAGGATTTCTGGTAATAGGAAATGAAGAATTGATAGAACTGAACAATCCCATCTTTAGATTTTTTCAGCCAGGTTAAAAGCACTCTGACCCAATTCAGGCTTTTCAGTAGTTCCAACTATTAAAGAAATATAAAGCTGGGCATTTCCTAGTGGGATTTGTCGTTCTCTGATAACACAGTGATGATTTTATAGTTAAGATCCTCTTTCTAAAACAAATTTCTATTTATTTATTTTTAAAGCTGTCCAGCTGTTTCTGTGAGGACTCTAAAAATGACATTAACCTGATGTATTTCCATTACAGCAGTGTACTCTTTCTGCTTTCAGCACTTTTCTTCAAAAAGCTTTTACTTTAAAACTCTTACTTGTGTTTATGCCTCCTAGTGGGGATAAACAAAGGAAGACCAAAGTGTTGGAATGCCTACATGTTCAATGATAATTGTCCCTGAACTCTTCTGGGAGGAAAGTTAATTCAGTCTTAAAATTGTAAATCTTGCTCTAGACTGCAGAGTAGTGCTATATCCAGTGACAAAATAGGATATAAGGGCTTATCCACCAGAGAAGGCTTTTAACTCCCCTGTGATCAATGCAAAATTCTCTGGAAATGAGCCATTTCCAAGACTTTGCAGAACTGAGCCCATAATCTTTTGGTTTGGATGCTTCTTCAGTGACCTCAAGAGAGCAGACGACCTTATAGTCGTCAATTCTGCATATCAACACTTCTAACAGGACAGGAATTTCTACCACATTACTCTATAAACAAACAAACGAAAAAGAGCAAAGCAAACTCAATTTTGAGTAATCCCTAGCTACAATAGGAAATGAAAAAGCAACAACTGTCAGACACAACCAAATACAACAAAAATTTCAGGATTCTTTGACTGAGATGGGTGCAGTAACAGCTGCTGCAATGTTTGCAGTAAGTAATAGATTTAAACCTGCATCTATTAGTAGATAACAGGGCTGGATACATCTTTCTAATAATTTATTTCTGAAAACACTAAAACTTGTGGCCAAATGAAGAACAGCATTCCAGAAGCTGTGGCAAAAGGAATCTCTGGATCCAGGAAACATAGATGTTATCTTTAGGAAGGAGGCATACCTGGCTCTTAGCATCATCAAAACAATCTATTAAAGCCACATGCTAACAAAACACTCCTGGCCAGGTTCTGGATGGAAATGTCAGCTCTTGGAACTACCACTCTTTCTCTCATTTTGGAGTGGATGGCCCAAGTTTGGAAGTGTTCAAGGCCAGGTTGGATGGGTTTTTGAGCAGCTTAGTTAACAGTGTCCCTGGCCGTGACAGGGGACTTGGAACTAGATGATCTCTGTGGCCCCTTCTAACCCAAACCATTCTGATTCTATGAGTCTCTCATACTTAGGTCAATCACACATATATTTTTCTTCAACACCACATGAATTCAATGACAATATGAATTTCTTTGTCACAGGGAATTCTGTTCATGTGTTCTTATTCTTTTCAGCAGCAAATTCTAAAACTTTGGGTCACTAATAAACAGATACCTGTTGCTTTTTTGCATTCCATACGCAAAATGGTTAAAAAACCATATGAGATTATAATTCCTTTATTTCCTTTTAGCCCTCAAATTAATTAAAATTTAAGATCTCTTAATATAATACATGTTAGCCTAACACGTTTACTGAGATGGTTGTCACACAGTAGCACCAGTTCCCCAGAGAGGTTGTGAAGTCTCTGCCTGAGGAGATACTTGGTCCTGGGCAACCTGGTCTTCTGAATCTCCCTGCCTACCTAAATGATTGTGTGATTCTGCGATTTTGCTTCACAGAAGTGATTTCAAGGTAAGAAATGGTACCTGGCCAGTACAAGTCTGACAAATTGGCTGAAGTTTCTTCCTAAGGGTTCTCCTGTGTTGCCTGCCACAAAGAAAACTGAGACTCCTGTGTTGCCTGGGGCTCAGGCTCAGTTTAGGCTGCCTTTACAAAAATTGAAGACATTTAGGATTGAATTCATGCCATTTAAATATGCAAGTGACTTTAGTGGCACTTCAGAGTCAGTATAGGAAGGGTACCTCCATATTTCTGTACATCAGACATTTTTTGGTGCTGGCATTAAAGTTAATTACACTGATTTATTTCCACCTATGAGAAGCCTACAGTCACTACCTCATATTTATGTATCTGTGGGGCAGGTATCTACTTATGCTCAGATGAATCTCATTATGAATGTGCTTGACTTCACAGTGTTTCCATAATCTCACAGATAAAATGGAGTATAGCCCTAATGAAAAGGTCCTTGAAATTGCACTACTCAGCATCTTAAGGAAACCATTGAATGGTCTGTCAGCCCATGGAAAGCTGTTCCTCTTGAGTTAATGACTGGGAAGAGACAGGTGGAGAACAGCTCTGTAGAAGAGAATGGTAAGAAAAGATGAAAAAGTGGTAAACAGACATTCTAGAGAATTCTCTCAGTGCCCTGCCCATTTTCCCAGGAGAACACTCTGCTATATGTTGATTTAAAAGTTGTCCTTCAGCTGGCTTCTAACATTTGAATCTAAGTTCAAATATGTAAAAGCATGTGAAAAATATGTTGGTTTTCATACAGTGGGGAAAAAAAGGTAGAAATAATGGAGGAATCCACTCACAAAGGAACAGGGAAAGCCACATGTTTTTGATCAGTGAACAAGCTTGAATGTACAATGCAGACAAACAGCTCAGGGAGGAATCTTCTGCTCTGCCAGCAGGACTTATGAGACAATTCACAGAGTGCTTTGGCAAGGGGGCTGGGCACAGTAAGGAACTGAGGTTACTCCAAACCTGTCATTGTATGAGGGACAGGTAAGGAATTATGGTGAGAGGGCCACATGGGCAGAAGATAATTGCAGTAGAAAGGTATGAAGTACACACAAGACAACCCAATTGAAAATAAACTCATTAGTCCCACTATTGATGGAATAGTTTGGTTTTTCCTATGTGGGAATATTTGGAGTAGACATTCTTTGATTTTGCCAGAAGAATGTTCTATCAGAGCAGAAAGTTGTTCCTGTTGTGAATTAGTTCTAAACCACTTTTAAAACTCTCTCAAAGGCTAGAAATACAAGCAGTTCAATAAAATTTGCTGTGCAAGGAGAAATATTGACTTGTGTACTCACTGCCAACACCTGTGTGTGATCAGTAACTGCGGACACCCCTTCAGCAATGTGCCAACGCCTTCCACTTACTGAGCACGAACAGCCAGCACCACATCAGTCCTGTGGCCCAGGGCACTGCCCCTCTGGCCAGCTGACTTCACAGCTCCGCCTGCCCTCTAAGCAGCCCTCTGCTTAAAGAGAAATGAGCTGCAGGGACCATTGTACAAAATCCCAAACACTGGAGAAACACCCTCCTCATTAGTAAGAGGGTGGACTTTTCTTAGTCCCAGCAAAGATTTTCTCTGCAGCTGCCCTCTCTTGCATTTCCAGATGTGAATGATTGTGGTGAGAGAAGCAGCCTGGTTTGGTTTTTTTTTAAAAGAGTTTAAAAAAAAAAGTAAAAATTTTGAATGAAATGAATATGTTTTTATCCTGTAGGAAGAGAAAAGAGAATATTGTTTCCATCTTACTCTACATGTCAATTATGTAAGTGTCTACAAAGAAGTGTCTGAACAAATTATTCTGGGGCATTGCTCGTCTGACCTAAGATAGATATCTATTTAAGAACGAAATTCAATTCACTCTGGAAGTGCCTTTTTTCTTTCTTTCTTTCCCCTGGATCTAGAAAGGACAAGTAAAACAGAGACATCTATGATCAGGTAGAGGAATCTCAACTTATTTTGCGCAATTTTTCTTGCTGTCTGTCTGCCTACCTGTGCAATGGCTGCTCACCTTCTAATTCAGCTATTAGAAGATATTGAAAACCAATCACCATTTGAAGAAACAGTCATTATTCACCATATATTTCAGTGTTTTTAGTATTTTGAGCTATTCTTTGCTGTGGTGGTCCTTAATTACAATTTTCCATGCTGTTAGGTTACAGAGTGTAGAAAAGAAATGAAACAGCAAACATTATTTTTCTTTAGACTAGCACTAGGGGAATATAAATGGGGAAACAGCAAGAATTAAACAGGTCTGCTAATCTGACAGTCATATTTAAAGTGAAATTTATTTTGGGCATAGTTTTACTGAGAATATTACACTTTTTAAAAGTTCTCTTTTTTTTGCCTATGTTTCGAGATAATGGAATGATGAATTTTGCAGATAAGTAGGATCTGATCCTTCACAAAACCATAGGAATAAGATCTATTATAAAATAGAATT
The DNA here is from genome assembly GCA_013396875.1 of Vireo altiloquus. Taxonomy (NCBI): domain Eukaryota; kingdom Metazoa; phylum Chordata; class Aves; order Passeriformes; family Vireonidae; genus Vireo; species Vireo altiloquus. Next base: position 732,673 of record VZRF01003355.1, on the reverse strand, counting down.
CCTGAGATAAAAAAAATTTTCAAAATATGTGACTAAATCAGTAGGAAAAGTCAATTCCTGAATTCATAAATAGTAGTTTTAATTAATAATTTTGCCTGACTCATATTTCAGTAAAATAACATTATATTTTCAGTTCTACTGCTAGGGAAATATCTTGATATAAGAGATCAAATTCTTACATTTATTTCACAATGAAAAACATGAACTTTAGGGACACCTGAAGTAGGAAGTCTCTTCTAAACCAATACAGAAATCAACAGAAAGAAAAATCTTTGGTAGATGTGATTAGAATGGCATGATTTCTTTCTGATATCATGGGTTTCTCTCTTACCCCTTTACATTTGGTAGGAAAATAAGATTTTTATTTTTTTGGAACAAATGTCTGAAGTTTCTACACTAATTTAAACAAAGAAAAATCAGGCATAAAGTAGGCTCAAATTCTTTATAGAACATATATAATTAATTGAACTTTTTTTTGTTTACTTGTTTAATCAGTGCCCTCAAATATAGCAGAAATATTTGCAAATTTATCCAATTTTGAATTTATGCACTACTACTAAAACAGTAATGTGGGGTTTTTTTGTGGGTGATTTGTGAATGGGGCCTACGTTATTTCTGTACTCTAAACAAGTCCATTTTGAAGACTGTTTTTTGCAATAAGTAAAAATTAAGCAGGAAGTTTGCTTTGCAAAACTCTATGAGAACAAAATTCTAAAATCATCCATGAAAGATTTATTTTAAGAATTTCCAAATGATGTTAGGCATGTGATTTTAATTTTCACCATCGTTGTGCACTCATGAGAGATCAACTTAATCATTCAAACACAGAAACACAGAAAGGATAGGTTACAAATGTAACACATTAAATGTCTCCTGAATTAAGCATAAAAATGTTAGAATATAGATTTAAGAATACTGTGACATTTATGGAGTGGGTATGATATTCATTCAGTGTATTATGCAAATGTAAATATTGTATGTTACTTTAAACAAGTCAGTTGAGAAAACATGTAGGTATATTTTTTTACAAAATATGGTAATGGTAATGTACCAGTGTAGTTTACACAGTTACATAAAAAATTTGTGTCATTCTAACATCACTTCTGATTAATTTGCACCACAGTTTCAAATTTCCAAGAGCGTGTCTTGCTTTTTTACTGTGTGACTCCCTGCAGCAAAGAACAGTTTGCCATTAAAAAATCAAATTGGTTACTCTGGAATACATTTTGTCTTTGAGATGCCTGTAATTCTATAATATTTTATCCATATAGGAAATATATGCTATTCTTTCATTTATGGAAATAAATGTTTGACCAGAGGTCCACCAGTCAGGCCAGCACTGCTGTTCTTAAAATGTTATTCTCATGACACTTTTTCTTAAAGCCCCTGTTTCAGATTTCATTAGATGGTAGCCTTGATTTTCTCTTTCTAACATAAAGTTTTTCCTAATTGTATATTTGTGTAGAAAAGTTTGGATATCAGACCCTCGAAGGTTTAAAAACAAGTAGGCAAACAAAAAGAAAATATATTTGTCATTTTGTTCTGCTTTGAACTACGTGGCTATTTCAGCAAATTTTCTGATTTTAATAAGAAGTTGTGAGTCAAGATTTTTAAACTAATTTTATTTGTTACTAATATATGGTTTTAGGGGTTTTTGAGTATATCAACACTTATTTGGGTGTTGTCAAATAAGTCTTTAAATGTTCAGAGTACAAGAAATAGTTATGAAAATCAACCACATTAGTACATGCATAATATAAAGTATACTTTCAATATGCAGTTATAAGAAAGAAATTTTTTACGGTAAGGGAAGTAAAACACTGGAGCAGGTTCCCCAGAGAAGTGGTGGATGCTCCATTGCTGGGAACATTCAAGGCCAGGTTGGATGTGTCTCTGAGAAAACTGATCTAGCTGAATGTCCCTGCTCATGGCACAGGGGTGGGAAGCAGATGATCTTTAAAGGAGATTTCCAACCCAAACCATTCCATGCTTCTATAACTGTGTGGCAAAGACACACTTTAGAATACAAACGATTTTTCTGTACTTGAATTTCAAAATTGTTTTTACTTCAAACACTTACTTTTGTTTTCCCAATAGCGCTAAAATTTGGAGTTAAATTGAGGTAAAATGGGAATCTTCTGTTCTGTAGTTTTCATGAGTTCTCTGGAGGTTGCTTTCATGACAGAGCTGTGGTTTCCCCTCTGGAGACAGATTTCCCTTTGTTTTTTCTCATCTGTCAAACTGTTATGTACCCCTGTAATGTCCAGGAAACTTACTGATGTGCAGTGATTCCGTAATATGTATTGAAATTATACACCGTGGATTCCAACAGACCTGTACAGAACACAATGATCCTCCACAGCCAAAAAAAGAATAAATTGAACATAAAATGTATAAACTCTTCCCTTTATTCCCTTAATCACTACTTCCTCTCTGACTGGCAAATAAGACTTTCATATCTTCAATTTCTTATCACAACTGAGTGATATGTTTAATTACATTTTACCCCTTTCTTAGGGAAAATATCCTCTCAAACTCCCACTACCCACACTTCCATTAGGATTATAATATAACTTGGAAGCTAAAAATTAAAAATTAAAATCTTTTTTCAAAAGTAATTAATAAGCTTGTTGCAGTCAAAAGCTTCATTAGACACAAACTGACACAGTTATGCAGAATTAAATGGTAGGCAGGATAAGATGAAGCTGAGAGTGTTATTGATCTTTTACCAACAGGTATGCACAATTTTGTACCACCATATCTATCAGTATTTCTGCATACCAGACATTAGAGGAGATCCAGAGAAATTTACCAGGAAATGGAAGATAAATTCAGTGAACAGGGCACTGTGACATCTGTGGCTTCACAAGAGTTGGAATAAAACAATAACTTGACACTTATTTAATGAAGGTGGATAATAGACTGCAAAGTGTGCAACAAGAAGAGTTTTCTAAATAGGTACATATGTATGATATGTAGGGTTCCCTCTGCGGCAAAAATTTGAAGCCAATTTCATAAGTAAATGTAACTTTGTCTTGGAAAACTCTTAAATCTCTTCTCGGTAACTTGAACATCATGAAGTCACGAGCAGTATAAACCTTATCTCAGGATTACCTTGATTAAGGCACAAAACATTAAAAGCAAATTACTATGAAAGTATCAAACAATTTGCCCTTAATGTTTCAGTCATATCTGTAAAAAATATGACTTAAATCTAGTTTTATTAATAATACATATTTTAATTAAACGGCTAGAGGTGCATCTAGCAGGAAAAATTGAATCTTCACTGGATTTCACATACTTGTATGATTCATGGGCAGTAAATATGCAAAGCTTTATGCCCATAAGGCAATCACACTGCAAATCTGATATGCATGTTTTTATCTGAAAGAATGAAGTCTAGAAAGCCTTAGAAATAAAAATAATAGCAATAAAAATAATAACAATAAATGTTATAAAAATTAATCTATTTTAGTAAATCTAATGCATTTCTAGATACAATCCTCTTTTTTTGCCAGATGCATGATGTTGAAAACATATTTATTGTTGCTTTCATTAAACTCATTACACAAATTTTGCCTCTGTGGATATGTATATATGCACACACACTATCACAGCTTCAGCAATAAAACCATAGGATAAAAATTATCATGCTACAGTAGCATAGCATGAAATCCTTTCATTGCAAACTGAGGATTGAACAGTTCTGCAGTCTGCAGATCTACTAACAAAGCCTCTCTTCATTTACATCAAGATTGTTTTTAAAGGTGTGAATCTGCATGCCTAGTTTGCTTTATCTTTTGTTCACTTCATCAAACATTCAGCTTGGTTGTATTTAATAACTATGCCATACACACCACCAACACCTCTCACCTGGAGGTGTCAAAACACAAGAGCAGTCATGAAGTAATTACAATCTACAATGCTTCTCTGAAGCAACTCTGGGGTGCCAAATTGCCACCTCTTATTCAGTGGAGCACAGCAGCTGCTCAATAATGCCCTGCATTAGCACTGCGCAGTAAATGCATGCATGTTAAGGATATTGAACTTTGCTGGAAGTACTAACAGGTTGAAACTGAGCTTAAAAATTTGCTTTTCAAATCTCAAACACTTGTCTAAAGACAGAAGTATCATTGTTATCAGATTTTCCATCACTGCAGTGATCAAATGCTAATGAATGACATCCCACAATGTCCTTACAAGAACATGAAGACCCCGTTCATGATCCCATTTCAGACACAGAAGACTGATGAATCAAAAAACTTTAGGTCCAAATTTCTCCTGATTTAGAAGGGACAGTCAGAGATGCACAAGTAATGGATTTAGGGTTTGAGTTGTTGGGGTTTTTTCTCTGGGACTGATATTTTGGTGTTGGATAAGCCCAGAGCATAGCTCGTGTTGCCATAGAAGTAAGTGTGAGTTTCTGATGTCTCTGCAACCTGTTGTATAGGGACTGAGATAGCACATCCATTAGAAAAAATTAAATCATTTATAACTCCATCTGAAATCTCTCGTTTAGCTACCACTTACAAAAAGTTTGATCATCAGAGGGATGAGTGAGGTTTTTTTCTTCTGAACTGAGATTACTCATAGAAGTCTTGAGATTTTTCTGGACAGCATTTTGTTTGCTAAGGGTTTTCTTGAATCTTGCTCTCCATCTGAAAAATGATGACACAGGGGCTAACTCAAATAGGTAGGCACCTATTGGCATTTACGCCAGTTGATATTTGCAGTACCGACTTGGGCTACTCTGCTCTACATACAAAGAGTTTAAGGGGAAATATGAAGATGGTAGTTGTATGAAAAAGGGGGAGGACTAAAATAGTCAAGAACTACTGAAGAGAAGGATGCATCAGGTCTGAAAAATTTATGCCTAATTCTAAGGTGAAGAGAGAGATCTATTTCTATCTCTTATTCATAATCCTGAGCTCTCAATTTGGCTGAGGGATGAAATCAGTCCTTTTTGGAAGTAAACTGAGGTGAAATGCTACTATCTTATTCGGTGTTTCAGGGATAGTCAAGCCCATAGTCTTCCTTTGATCAGAAGCAGCATTTTTAGTCTAAATACCTTCTCCTTTCTAAGGGAGCACACTGTGCACTGCTACAGCATATTTTTGGATATTTTCTCTAAACCTCACCTCTTCAAATTGTCCTACCTCATGTTATTTTTGTAAATATACATATTTTTATATATATGTGTGTGTATAACTTCAATGCACTAGGGAGTAGATCACAGATCCTAATGTTGAATGTTTGAACCAGCAATTAAATTTAAAAAAATTAGAATATGATCTTCCTGCATGAAGGCTGCATTTTGAAACAGTATCTGGAAAATAATGTGTGAACTGGACATGGAGGCAGAACCAACTAAAAAATGTTTGGCATACTAAACTAAAAATAAGCATCCTTGGCACTTTGGACTTTTTCATCTTCCTTTTACTTTCACATGTGTGCAACTCAGGGCTTGCTCTGGAGGAACAGTGAAGCCCTAGAGACCATGAATCCTCTAAAATATGTTCATCTTCTTTTGAAGAAGGGGGAGTGTTGCTTAATTCTACTTAAGAGAAACTCTGCCATAACCTATACCATTTCCTTCTTAGCCTGGACCAGCTCAAAGACCTCAGTGATTCCAGAGCTGAGTCTCTGTTCTCACCTGGGACAAGGCAATGCTCTCTCCCTGCTCAAGGTAACCATTCCGTCTGTCACAGTGACATTAAGGTGAATACAAAGGAATTTGACTTTGGGTCTTTCAGCTCACCTCTTGCAAATCACTGAAAGATTTGTGTCTTGTGTCACAAAGGGGACAGATGCCAGATGTCAGCACAGTACAGAAGGTTGAGTCCTGGGGGCACATTGAGCCTGAAGTGAGCACACCACCCCCAACCTATCAAAGACCTTCTGGTACATCTTCTGCCTTGATTTCACCATCCAGACAGGTTCAGCTGTGGTGAGGTACTCACAGTATGTTGAGTAATGTATTAAGTATCAAATATAGTAAGTAATTAATCCAATTGTTTTTCAGTTAAGTTGCAGCAGCTATAACCTCCATAACAAACACAAGTTCCGAATTTAACAGCTTGACAGTGGGTTGCTACAAGGGTGAAGAGGAGAAAATCTTGTGTACCCACCATGGGCACAAACTCAGTTATTTCAGTCTCATTCTACAATTTGACCAACAGAAAGCAGCACAGAGCACTCACCTGTACAATTTCCCTGGCAGTTTAGCTCTGGCTGTATTCAGGCTGTTCTTATTGATTCTCAGGAAACCAATTAAAAAACGTATAGGCAATGACATAATATTTTCTTTAGGAGGAAGAAATGTGAACGTATCTGAACTGTGTTTAACTATTTATCAATTAACACAAAAAGTAACACTTCTTTCAGCCCATATTATTTTAATCACTAATGTCACTAATGTGGCATTATTGCACTTTTATTTACATTGGAAGAAAATGAATGCTGCATGTCATCTTGCTTTTAATATAATACTACAAGACAAGTGAATGAGTTTTGCAAGACTAGTATTTTAGTGTATCAAGAATTGTTCTTAAATAGTTGATTTGTTGCAATTTTATATTGGTTTGATTTACAAATAGCTCAGTAGTAAGCACTTCAAAGTACGAAGTTCATTACATGAATATATATATATGTTTATACACTCAGGAAAGTGACAAAATAAACCAATGGCAAGATGTAACATTATGAGGCAGTATAGATTTCAAGCAATAGCAGAAATCATTTATAAATTGTAGTATAATAGTAATAAAAGAACACTGTCATTATTACTTTCTAAATTGTTTTGTTGTAACATTTCATGGACATAGTAAGTTGGTCTTCCCAATGGAAAAGGAAATCTGTTACGAAAATCAAGTTCATGAAGAAGGAGTGCAGGAATTTAAATATGTAGTGTATGGGTTTCAAAAGCACTGACCTTTGATTTGGCTCACTTTCAAGTGAAGTCAACTGTGAAACTGTTATCGACCTCCACAGTAGCAGAGCCACTCCCACATCCATGTGGCCAGCAATTCCACCTCTGAAGCCTGAAATACATTTAGCTCTCAGTGAGACACATCCAGTAGATCTGACATGAGTGGAAGATAATGAAGGAAACACTTTGTGATTCTTGCAAACAAGAACCAGAAAAAAAACAGAAAGAAAACAGAACTAACATCTGTGATTAGGAAATGATTCCTGATACACAGCACCCCAAAAACCTGTTGAGCTGTGACTGAATTGCTGACTTTGGACACAAAGAATGTAATCAATCTTCTCCAATTTCCACTAGGAATGACCAGGCCTTTTCCAGTCATGCACAGTGCATGGGGAAGATGAAGGAGGAACACAAGGATGTCTGAGTTGCTTGTCTGAATTGCCTTCAAAGAGATCTGTTGTTCTGTATGGATTGCAGAAGGTAGGAGAGGTTTGGCTTCTTTCTCCCCCTACAGCCCTCCAGCATTACTCCAGCTAATTTTGCAGTCCTCGACATCTGACATGATATTACACCCCACAGAGTCCCAGGACATGCATTTTCATGCTCCTCCTGAAAACTGCAACTGAACACCCTCTCACCTGCAAAAAATCCAAACCCCACAAGATTTGTGAGTGAGATCCCATGGACATCACATAACTCCAAAGGAGATCCAGGGAAAAATACTATGTGATGCGAATGTTCAGATCAGTTCCAGAGGTAGCTGGCTCTCAGCACTGTAGCACAAATCACTCTGTTACCCGTGCTTTGGGCAAGGGTACAGTAATATAAATCTACCTACACTTTCTGCATAAGCAGAATAACAAAATTGCTTTCATACATCCACAAAGCTCTACTTTATCTTTCAATTTCCTTCACGAATATGATGTTAACTCCCCAAGTCAAGCTTTAGGTTACTCAGGCTGCAATTTATTTTCTATTAATAAGAGACAGGTTTTAGAATGAACTCCAACATAGTGAATCAATGCATTTATAGACCCCCAGATATGACTGAAGGCAGGACTGAATGAATTTTACACAATCCCCCCTGACAGTCATTATTCCAGTCAGCTTTTAAAAATCATAGTGATGAAGATTTCATGAATTCTCCAAAGAGTATATGCCAGTTAACAACTACTCTGGTTCTTCTTTCTAGTGATCTCATCACCATCAGAACCAACTAGATGTATGAAGCTATTGTGTGACTTTGAAGGTATCCCTTAAAATCTTACGGGTTTGATAGGACATAGCAGGACACAAACATTGTGCAAGTCATTAAGTACCCTGCCTCCACAAATCATCCTGAAGCAGTTTAACCTGCCAAATACCTATTTTCAAAGACCACTTCCGCTGTCATCTCAGCAATTCACTTTAGAAAGAAAAGAATTGTCTTTCTCAGAAGTTATTCAAGATTATACACTGCTTGCACAAAGCCAGATTATTTAGTTCTTTACTACAAGAAAGAGGTAGACCAGGTCCTAAATGCTCTCCAAAGATGATTATTCATCTCTGACAGGAATTATTTAAGGACATTGGGTTGATTAGAAACACAAGCATTTCATCTGATTGCCTAGAGTTTGGTGTTATGAATCCCACACAATACCCTTTCCTAGAGGTATATGTAGCAGGATACATGATTTTGTTCTCTCATTGCAGTCCTGGTGGGTGAACTTGTTCAAAGCATCTGACACTGTCCTGCATAATATTCTTGTCTCTGCACTGCAGAGACATGGATTTGATGGAGGAAACACTCGGTGGATAATGTATTCATTGGAGGCCACACTTAAAGAACTGCAGCCAATGACTTTGTGTCCAGGCAGAGACCAGAGACCACTGGCACTCCTCAGTGACTGGCACTGGGACCGTCACTGTTTAGCATCTTGGCCAGTAACACGGACAGTGGAATTGAGTTCACTGCCAGCAAATTTTCCAAAAACTGCCAAACTGTGGTGTGGCTGACACGCTGGAGGGAAGGGATGGCACCCAAAAAGACCTTAGTAGGCTTGACATGGTCCCTTCGAACCCAAACCAGATCACAAAGTATGCCAGTGAAAGTAAATAATAGACTGAAATTACAGAGCATGAGGCTTTTATCTCAAAAAAAAAAAAAAAAAAAAAATCCAACTCCACAACACATTCGCTTTAGTGTGTTTCTCAAATGTGTCATGTGTCTCGAATGTGTCATGTCCTATTATATCCAATCACAGCAACCTAATGTGACCAACTGACTCTGAACAGGATGGAGAAAAAGCCTGATCTTAAGCCAGATGCAAAATAAAAAGATGATGCATGAAGAAGACTGTATCTCATACAGTTAGCTGGTGGTGTTCTAGAAAAGAAATAATATTCACTCACAGAAATAAGATATATACAGGGCAAAAAAAGTGTTAGGAGTAAAAGTAAGAATTTTCCCTAGCTCAGATGTAAAATAATTTATTGGAGCACCTTGGAATTGTGCAAATCTGGTTTATAGAGAAGTATTACATCTTACAAAATTCATACTCTTCAAAATAAATTCAATTTTAAAACAGTGTGGAGAAAAAATAACATGTTTGTGCACAAGAACTGATGTGCACAAAGATCTCAGGCGGTTCATGGGAAGAAGGAATAACTGTGCCTGTTGTGAAGGTTTTTACACTTCCATGTAGTATAGGATTCATCTCACTATTTAAAATTTATTGACTTCAAAGCCAATCATATAAGATTCTGTCCAAGAAAGAAAATGAGCACCTCTAGGGTTTAGCTCACACCATCTACATTAGAAACCTTAAGTTAGCTGTTGTTAATTTCACCACACAAATTAGTTCTATGCCATTACATCTAATTTTTCTTTTTACTAAATGTGGATTCAGATCTTTCTGAGCTGACAGCAACACTCAAACTGGGATGTATGCCCACCACTGTTCCTCATAACATTCCCTTCTCTTTGCAGTTTCCTGCAGAAAAGGGAAAGTAAAAATTCATGTGAATATGGAGAACCATTAATCTTGTTTTAAGACCTTGGTTTTCAATCTGGTAATAAATAGATGGATAAAACACCACTTTTAAAACATTCTTCAGATACTGTTTTTTCTGTGAAGGTATCAGAAATATTGTAAAAAAAACCCAACGCCTTTGTTTTTTAGGAAGATTACATGGCATGTGATTAACAATTTAATTCTGTGGGTCTGAAGAATTTCATGGCAGTATTTAGCAAGCTCATCTATTTCACTCTGTTTTACATCAGAACAGGAATATATTGTTGAAGTGAACTCCCTGATTGTCCTCACCTGCTGTCTTGATTCACACTGTGCTGTGACTGCAGGGACATTGTTTTCAGAAGGAGCTGTTCATCAGGAACCCCCTTACATCCTTTGACAGCTGAGGTGGGCAACATTCAGGATGAGAACAGAACCATTCCAAACTCCCACCCCAAAAAGGTCAGTGTGGATGTCACTGCAGTTGGTCACTTACAACCATTTGCCCTGTGGGTCTGCTCCTATTGCTCTTCTAATGCAGGTGTAATCCCAAAGAATCCAAAAAGGACAAAGTACTAGTTTTATCAAAGTAAAATAAAATGACTGATTTATAGAGGAATTGCAAGTATGATTTTATGATTGTAAGTTTTTTCAGAAGACTTGATCAGTGTTTCTCTACAGCAGAAATTAGAGCACAACACTGGTCATTTTCACTTGTTTAACTTGTAGATTAGGGTAAATTTTAGTTGTTTTCTTCCATTTCCTTTGGGGCTTCAGTTGAAACCCCCAAAGGAGAGAAGATTCAATGCCCCCAACAGCAGAATCGTGTATGTCTGCTGCTGGCAAACAGAACTGCTGAGCTGCTGACAGCTCTAAGTAAATGGGATCATTTAAAAGATTGCACATACTCTGTGCATTTCTGCTCTTTATCGTTCTTATCTCACCATGAACAGAGATAGTTACACTGATTCATGGTTGGTGGCACAATGCCACAAACTGACATCTCACAGAAGCAAAAACGAATCAATAATCCTTCTGTAGGAACTAGAGGAGCACTGCCCACGATCAAATTTACTCCAAGTTTACAGATAGCTTATTAACTACCCAAATCAAGTGCATATTTTAAATAATGCATAGGAATGTGATCAAGATGAGAAGGTTGGTGAAATGATGCCATTTGTTTGCTTCATACAAAAATTGGGTTCCATCAACTTAATGCCTTTTTTCCTCCATCTAAATTTAATATGTTTAATTTCAGAGTGAGTTTTGATCAATGTGTCCAAATGACTTTTAAATGCTTAGATAAGATTTTATCAGTCTTCATTTTTCTCACTGGAGCCTGGGTAATATACTCAGTGTTATAAAAGATCAGCAGCTCATTCCTACTTCTAAAAGAAAGAAAAAAAAAGAGAAAGAGGATGAATGGAACAAAAAGAAAGGTTTTGTTTAAATTATCTGCTGTTTACAGATTTTAAAAGTGCCCCAAATGTAAGACAGCATAAACATTCTTTTCTTATTCCACTTATGACTACTTCCTAGATTAATCCTCTTACCCATCAATATAGTCTCTTCAAGTTTATTATGCATCTTTCTTATTGAATAGTCCTTTGTTTCTCAACAGATTGTTTAGGTTTTTAATATTGTTAGTGTTGAGAGATAAACGTTTTGGTACATATTGGAGAGTAATAAATTGTGTTGAACATTGATAAACTAACGCAATTACTAGCAAGGTCACAGAGTCAGCTAATTTAGAAATATCAGTACTCGGATTTTGAGTTGTCCCCTGGAGAACTGCAGCCACTTTATTAAAGCAGGAGGGTGAGGAGAAAATGGTACATTAGGATTGATCTTTTGATCTAATTGTGGACCTCTGCCATTCCTTGTTTGACCAAAAGTGCTTAGCAAGCAAGAGGAAACACAGTTCAGCTAATTGAGGAACATCCCTTAAAAGCCAAAGGGATTGTGGGAAAAAGAAACAAATTGCAATTTGTACAGTTTTATGGTGTTAGTTATCAATGAAAAGGTGTAAATACTGTACGATTAATCGTTGCTTTTCACATGGGAATTTTTGAGGTTTGCAGACATATCACAATCGTACTTCCAATGTGTTCAAGAATCTAAATTTCTGATACTGCTGAAGTCCCAATCAGGCAATATTGAAAAAGAGTAATATTTTCCATGTTGTGACTTACTTTTAAAGAATTAATACAAAACTCCTGCAATAGCACTCAGTCACTTGGCAACAGGCTGTACTGTTGGACAACATCAGCAAGACCATGGAATGTTCCTACTGCACAAGAAAAGCGAAAAAACTCCATCTGCTTCTGCGAGTTAAACTGAGGCACATATTGAAATTTAAAAGCATTCTCATCTATGAAAGATTATTTCATTTGCATTTTTTGATCTCTCTCTAACTGATGTGTATCTGTTTATTTTTCTATACTGGAATCACTAGTATGATGCTGTGGTGGTGTATTATCCCCTCCGACCCCCAGGCCACACTATGATCTGAGTGACCTTAAAGTACTCATTTGTGACAAATACAGCTTTCAAAGGTATGTATTAGTTAGTGGGTTGGCATGCTAAAACTAAGGTTAATGATAATGAAAGATGTACCATTATCCGATAGAACTGTTTTAATTTGATTCTAGGCAGTAAAAACTAAGAATCATCCCTTTGTGAAAGGCAGTTGGCTGCCTAACTCAAATAAACAGAGAAAGTTATTTATTAAAGGACATATAGAAACTACACCAAAATAATATTATCATCATAGATAGTGCATAATCATTGTATATGTTGGAAAAATTGTGTTGGCATTCTCTCTTTCTCTGTTTCTTTCCTTTCTTCCCTCTCTCCTTCCCTCTCTCTGTGCTCCTTACCCCCCTCTTTTTTTCCTAAGTTGTTTCAGCATAAACAGATGTGGGAGCAAAGCACTCAGACTGATGCTAAAAACTGCAGGAGGAGAATGCCTCAGATCTATTTCAGTTTGGAGGTTTTGGGCTTTATCTCTTTTTCATGTTGACATTATTTCATGGACAGTAAGAGACATTGGGACACGGCTGCAGATCCTGACATCTACATTTAGACACATCTAGGCACCACGAGGCATGTTTCAAGGAGAGATGGGGATCTAAGCTCTTACTGTAGTCAGCTGGGAGCAAGTCACAGTCACAGGGCTGGGGAAAGCTATTCAGCAGATCATGTGAAGATGAGCATAGACTGTATTGACTATTCCAGTGCCTGTGTGAGGATGCTTACTGCAGTCTGAAAATACCTAATGCCACGGCAGTGTGGAACTACACATAATTTACCTGACTTTTCAGCCACGTAGTGTATACTTTTGCAACCTGCAGATTCAATTCTCCTGTCTGTGTTGGAATGAAAAAGGGTTACCACTGACTCAGTATTACTAAAATATCATGAAAGAATTTAAATGCAATTGAATAGAAAAAGAAATGAAAATACATTAACTAAAATTTCAGGGTTCTGGCATGCAGTAGGTACTAAAATCACTTTGGGTTTTTTTCAGCTTTTTCCTTTGTGTGATCCTGATGTGAAATGAAGTCAGATTTTAGAAGTTTAAATTTCCTGATTTTTTTTCTTTACTTCCATAACCGATCACTGCCTTCAGTAAAGAAGTGGTGGTCAGTCGTCCTTACAGATTAGAATTCAGTTTTTCTATTCGACCAACATAACCCTTAGTTTAAAACATTCCTGGTTTAAAAAGTAATGTTTCCTATTATGGGTCTTAAGAAAATCTGTATGGCTCAGGTGTTAATATGACCCTACCATAGACAGTCCCTCTTACTGCCACAGGCTTGTGCAGAGGTGTGAGTCATCAGGGTTTAATATGCATTCAGATGGAAACACATCTCCTTTCAGTTCCCATGAGAAACACATTTGTCCTTATGAAATCTACAAAAAATTCCCAATTTACATTGGTTAATTAGAAAGCTTTATTCTAAATAGACTAATTAATTACAGCCACATTTACATTTTAAATTTAAGTGATTATTTTAGAGGATTTTGTAGACTCCTAATTACAAGTGTTGTTGCTCTCATTAGGATTTCAAGTGCTGTCCCAAATGAAAATGGCAATTGATCTATGAAGCTCCGCAGAGTCATCCAGTTTAACTAGTTCTGTGTGCTGCCTAATGCACACACAGAGGCTTCTGTGTGACCTAGTGCATTCCAGAGCCAAATCACTGTGGAAAAATACTTCTTTCTGACGGAGCACAAAGCAGTCACCCAAGTTCCTGGGGAGTATGTGTGGAGTATGAGATGTCCATGAGGAAAAAGACCTTGACAGTCATGCTGCTCAGCTTGAACAGGAGTACAGAGATCACAATAAGAAAGAGGAGTTTTGGTTAAAGATCAGACGTATTAAAAGTATATAAGGCTATTCAGAGACTTCTGTAGAATTATGGCTTACATAAACAAGCTGCCAACATGAGCACAGCAAGTACTGATAAAGTACTGATAGTTCTTTTCTAAAGAATTGGAAAAAGAAGGTGACAAAATACAGAAAACTTATATAGCAATATTAAAGCTCATTGGAAAGCTTTTGACCTTATGCTATTTTGCAGATGCTTATTCCTGAAATGGAATCCAGTTGGTATTAATATAAGCAATAGTAATAATTATATTAATAGTAGTAGCATAGTAAAATCATCACTATCATCATCATCATCATTATCATTATCTACTAATGCAGTGAAATGGAAGTAAAAATTACTTCTTTTTATAATCTAGGGAACCTGCTACCTATGTACTCATTGAGGAATGTAAAAATGTCATTCACATCCTTTTAAAATGATGAGTCAAAACCCAGCAAAAAAGTTTTGCAGAGGGAGTATTTACTTAAGCTGTTCTCCAACAGTTTGACTGAGAGATCTGAAAGAATAAGAACAAGCCTGTCAGATGAATTTTTGGGGCGTCTGTGAGGAAGGGTGGGTGCCTCAACTCCTCCCTGGTGAATGACTAATTAGCCACCAGAAGAGAACTGCCTCTGCAAGAAAGGCTCTTTTTCCCCATCACAGTATTTCACAACGTGGCTAATGAGGCCAGGTCACCAGGAACCCGTTGGGAATCTCATCTCCTGCTGGCAGTTCTGTTTCTGTCCAAGAGGCAATTGAGAGTGAAGATCATCCTTAAAATTACCCAATGCCTTTATTTAGACACACATGGACTATTTTAGTTTGAGGAAAACTACTGCAGCAGAGGACTTCCTCTGCCCACAAAAAATGGAATATATATAAACTTGATACAGTACAGACCCAAAAATACATTTTGAAGTCCTCATTTTTTTTCTGTCAAGCTCAAGAAACAAAGTTTCATACAGCTCTAATAGCATTGTAACTACTCCAGATCCTGTGTTTTCCTGCAGCCTTTCGCCTGGTGCCATTCCTTTGCACACTTTGGTTCATACCGAGGAAGAGACATTCATAAAATAAAGTTGAAAATGCAGAAATATCTTACTTTCCTTGGTACAGAGGGAATAGACACGGAACAGATGAGGAGATTTGACTCTGTAGTCAAGGACACGGGATTGAAAAGTCTCCTGAAAAGGACACAGCATTGGTCAGTCATGAAGGTGTTTTCACAGTAGAATTAACTCCAGTCTTCCTTAGTCTTGGTGCCCATTCAAAATTAACCTCTGCAGTTTGGCTATCAACTTATATTGCAACTGATCTCCCATGGTTCTGGACAGCTCAGGTGGACTTTGAAATGAAGCTATAGCCAGGGGATCTCCTCTTTGAATTCAGACTTCAGTGAGGCAGCTGATCTCAGTGTCCAGAATAGCTCCTTTTGTTCCAAGTCAGTTGGAACTTACATTAACATTGTACATTAACTCCGTTTAATCTCATTACATTGGAGATGAATCTTTACTTTTCTCATTTTACACAGGAGCCATAAGAGTAGTGTGTGGAGATCAAGGAAGATACCCTACCCTGTGCGCATATTATGTCATTGAACACCTATATTTAGGTAAATAAATCCCATTTAGATAGTCATGATAGTCCCATCATGATCAGGACTTAATTCGTACTGTGCATAAAGACATTCTGTGATGTGTTGCAAACAAAGATGGTAAGCACTGCAGGAAAAAGAATCATAATATTATTATTTGCAACACTGTCCAAAGATGCAGAATAGAAGTTCTAATATCCTCCAGCCCCATCAATATTCACATCCAGAAAAATATTAGAAAGAAAGAAAAAAAACCTCAACAACCCAAATCATAAGCATTAAACCATTCCTTCAAAACATTAATTTGCACCAAGAAACTAATTACCGGCATCCATCCTAGATGTTTTGTCTTCATCCTGGGTTTTATTTACTGTTTAATGAAGTTGGTTTTCTGTTTTCTTTCATGAGGCAAATGATGAGGTACAGCAAATGACACCAGAAAATTACAAACTAATCCCTTCAAGATATCCAAGGAGACAGAGAATCCATTCCACATGATCAGAAAGTACAAAGTGATAATAATAGCAGGTTTGATGGAGGTTATGTCTCACAGCTCTTTAGGTCAGATAATAATGTGCTATGTCATTAAGCTGCAGTATCACTTTCCTGACTATTGTAATTGATGGTTCTTGACATGGATATACTATAAAGCAAGTAGTATGTTTTGAAATCCCCATCTATAAGATTGAGATGTGCTCTCTGTAAGCTCTGCATTTCTCTTTCCTCTTCCTTAGGCTATTTCTTTGCCTTTCTGAGTCATGAATAATAAACACAAGCACCTTTATTTGACAGTTCAAAGTAATCTAGCAAATTACACACGTGTGCATGCATATACATCAACACTTACATACACAGTAGCATGCACACAGATGGCATTCCTTGCAAAGAGTATTCAGCAGTTATATATATATATATATACACACACTGTCATGTATGTATATTCAAAGAGAGCAAGAGAGTGAAAGAAAGTGAGGAGAATTGTTTATTTCATTTCGGAAATCTTGACTACTGTGCTAATAAGCTTTTCCAGTACAGCTAATAACACAGGTTTCAGGAGCAGTGGGACAGGGGCAGTCTGCTCTAGCTAACCACACCGTTGAAGTGTCACCTTCCAGTAATTGTCAAGTTTAATGGTCTGCCTCTCACACACATTTTCAACTACTCAAACTACTTCTCTTCCAACCTCAATTTGGGAAATAGTTTATCTAGAAATCAAAATAAAAACAAAATATTCTTGTTTATGGCCCAAGGGGCAGCATGTAAAGCCAGGGGAAAACACAGGTAGGTATAATAAGGACATAGTCAGTCTGCTCTAGAGGATGCTATCTCTAGAGGAGCCATGGCAGTGACATTTACTTCTAACATCCAGCTCTCAGCATTACGAATGATGTCCAGCCCATACCACTTGGGTCTAGGGCTGGGGAGAGGCCCTCTTCTTTTTCTCCTTTTCTTCTTTTTTTTTTTTTTCCAGCAGCGCAGACAAATCACAGAGGTACATTTAGAACACTTTTTTACTTGAATGTGCACCAAAAGAGCCCAGTTCATGGCACTGCACTAGCAGTTCAGTAAAAGTGCAATAGATTTGACACATTCAGATGTGGCTTTCTATAAATTACGTGAGCATAAGAACTATTTTTGTTAGCTTCAATCCCCCTGAGCTGATGGGCATCCCAATGGCATTCCTATCATAAGTATGGGAAGAGGTGTGTGCCATCCCTTTTCACACAAGGTCACAGGATTTCACCCTTAATGGACCATCCAACTTTAAGGCTGGCTACATATTTTGGATCCTTTTCACGTCTTGGTTCTGGATACATATTTTGAATGGTCTTATCTATGACCCACAAAATCAATATACTGCTTGACCTCAGAGATTCAGACAAAGATTACAGGGTTTGTAGTGTGGGTTTCAGTAGCATATGACTTAATGATGTATGACTTAGTTTGGTACCTTAGGCCAAGTCTGCATTACGATTGCTTTGGCAGCGCACAGTACCAGGGTCCCTACCTGGGAAGAGTTGGCCTGTGAATATTATTTATACTAGCGATACTAGCTTAACAGCCCTTTAAAGTCTTGCATTAGAAAGTGAACTACATCAAACTGAAACAAGGGCAGCTGGTACTACTACCCTAGAGGACTTTTCCAGCAGAACTGTGCCAGTCTCAGTGTACAATGCCCTAAAGCTGCATCATTCATGGGTTCTGGAAAGATATTCCTCCACTTCTCCAAGAGTAACACATTTTTCTTTGTCATTCCTTGGCTTACTAGCTAAAGATTATTGTGAGTATATTAAAATGAGAAAGTTAAAAAGAAAAAATTTGGTTTTTTGGATAAAGTTGTAACCTATGGACTATCTTGATTAACATATCTGAATTGTGTTCTTAAGTATTTTGAAAACATTGCTCAACTCACAGGATCTCAAGCCAGGATCCTTACCTAGATCAAGAAGCTGGGACTTTTTCTCCTTCATGAAGTGTTACTAAAATTCCAAAAAGCCAACATCTCTTCTGTATATTTATGTACAATTTCAACAAAAATCCTAAATTTTAAGAATGACTGATCTAGATAAAAGTTATAGACCATCATGTATTGCAGGCATGTGTATGTTTATGTATATGGTAAGTATTATTTACCCAATTAAATGTTTCCAGCAGTATTTATAAGCCAATTATTAGGCATTTAAATGTAAAAATGCAACTTTTAAAACTATTCACTTTAATAATTAGGGTTACTATAAGAGGCTACAGTAATTGCATAGAACTGTTGCATTTCAAAGAGGAGAAATTTTAAGTGACAGTAACCCTTTTTCAATTCATTCCAAGTCAGTTAATTAAACCTGGAATTATTTAAATAAGGTGAGAGTCAAAGGAAAAGGTCAATGTTCCCAACATTTCAATAGGTCTTCCTCATCTCTGGAGTTTAATTAACTCATTTTGAACACAATGGTCAAAAGTATGCTAAAACTCATAATTCCTTCTCTGTTTTTTAAATGCAAAATCCAATTCTCCTTAGGTCTGCACAGTGGCTTTTTGAACCACCAGCAAGTGAAGGAAGTTCTGTCCTCCCTCCCATCCACAGACTGATACACCTGGAATCCAAAGGAGCTGAAGTGGTGCCTCACTAGCCCATGGCTAACAGTGCCTGCTGCTGCAGAGTCCCCCTGGCAGTGGGTGTGCTTGCCTTTAGGTCAGGAGAACATCTCCACATCGCTTCAGTCTGGGACTAAAGGAGCTGCTGGCCTCTCCATTGACCCACTCTCACTCCAACATTCTGGCGTCATGAAGGCCCATTTTCCTTGAACATAGCTGCTAGAGCCAAATTCATGTCATTGATTATTTCCCTTTCTCCCTCTCAGCTCCCCACACTCCCTTTCACCACATCTGCTGGAGAATTCAATCTCTTGATGTGTGAAATTGGGCTGGGAGTCACATGTTGAAACACACACGAAGAGCTTGATTCAGGTGCTGAAACAGAGCATGGGTCCAGGGAGAGCTGGGGGAAAACCTAGAAGAAAAAACCTACAGCGAAAAAATTTTGGGAGCTGCTAACCAAAATAAATTTAAAGTTATGATCCAGAATTTGCTGTTTCTGTGCACTTCAAAAATTGAATTAATAGAATTGCATTAAAGAGAAACAAGACGCTGAGATTAATGATATTATTACAAGAGCAGCCTGAAAGACCCTGAATGTTTGGTCAGTCCCTTTCAAAGGAGCAATGGCAGAGATGCCTTCATCCTAACTGCTTACACAGTGCTTAAACCAGTGAGAAATGATAGGATGCAAATGCTTGTCAATGCACCAGCTCCTTCATGGTAACTTTTTGTGTTTGTACCTTCTCTCAATAGCAAGCAGAGCTTTGTGAGCTAAAGGCACGACACCTCATCTATGGTGGAATGTACATAACCTCTGCACCATGGAAAAGTGGAGGTGTCATAAATGCATTTGTAACACTGTGATAATTTGCTTTTTTGTTCATACTCTCAAAATTGTAGCAAGGTCAAAGCAAGAACATTAAATGCAAAAAAAAAAAAGAAAAAAAAAGGGCGAATCCTTCCACCTACTGCTGCTTCTTCTAAGGAAGATTTGTTGGTCTAGAGAGAAAGGAATTGGAGAGTTCAAGTACTACACCAAGGCTAGGCAGAAGGACATGATGAGGAATTAGTTTTCAAGGTACCATATCTCTCATTATTGTATGATTTTCAGAGAATAAGGAATTTTATGCCAACAAAATCTTTTTCCTAATTATCAGACCACGTACAATTGATGTTAAGCATTTAATATAGATTTGAAAGGAGCTGAAAAATATTTTATAAAAAACCCCAAGAAATCTGACGCCTTATGTTTTAATTATTTTGTTGCAAAATGCAATGTAAAATTGTACAATCATGATGAACAAAGAATGCCAGTGTGATTTTCCTAACTGAAAAGCAAATTTGTAAATACGGTCTTAATGAATTATATCTGTGTAGTTTTACATAAGATCCTTGCTCCTGTTACACTCTGGAATCCAACAATATCATGAGAGGTAACCCTCACATGAAGCATTCTGTGTTTTAGTTTAAAGAAAAATATCTTTTGTTTTGAGAAAATTTTTGTGCGATGAAAGCTGATTCTACGCTGTAAAGTGCTTACTTGTTTTAAGAAAATGACTCGAGCCCTTCTCTTTTGTCTGATAACTTATACCTTATTTTTTCCTTTGAATTTTAATGCTTTTTCCTTTGTTTTCTCTTTAAAACATGCTCTTACTCTTTTATTACTCATTTTTTTAATCCAGGCACAGAGTCTGTCTCCAGAAAACTTTGTTTTTCCTTGTGGTTTTTGTCTCTTTATGTCTTAGCCAACTGTGAGCAGTTTCATTAGTAAGCCAAACCTTATGCTCCACGGCAGTTTACAATAAAAATTGCAGATGCAGTTTTCTAAAGTCTCAGAAAAATGCAGCCACATCTATGAAGCTATGAAACAGTCTCTGTCAGAGAGTAATTTAAGTGAACAAATGGAGGGGAAAAATTAGTCTGGTGAAAATAAACCACTTTTAATTTCTAGAAACACAAAATAAATTACTCCATTGCTTATTCATCGCCAGTTTTATATTGCGAGCCTTACAACACTTTACCATGACCTGAGGGCAAACAAAACAAGTTGGCTGATTCTTGTCCATCATGGAGTTAGAACAACAAAAATTGTTTATTGTCGCTAGTAACAGTGTTACAATTAATCATGTCCTTTTTTGTTCCATGTTATCATAAATATCATTTGAAAAACCAAATTGTCTTCAGAAGATCTATAAAGTAAAACATCCTCTCAGTTTATTATCTCCTGACTTGTCTTATCCAGTTAATCTCAAAAACCTTGGTAACTACTAAACATCTGATCCCAAATTATGATCTCAATGATCTTCTGGACACACATGTGGGTAAGACACTGTGCCATCATGGAGATAAGGGCAATGCAAATGACTGCATGGAAACCGTGAACAGCTGTAAGATTTAAAAGCACCACTTCCAATTTATTTGGGAATCAAGTAGCATTCAAGTTTCCCACACTGCACAGGATCAGCAGAAATGAAATATTAGAAGCACAGTCCTGCAAACTGTCTTCATTAGATAAATCCTAATCACTATAAATTTCCATACAGAGCATGTAAGCTTATGCTCTAATGTGACTGTTTACTTACAAAAACGTTGTTCTGTCAGAGCCTTTTCAGGCACATATAAAGTGCAGATACCAAAGGACTAAAGGGGGTAAGGTACATGGATGTCCTTGTAGAATGACCATATGTGCCCACAGAAAAGGCACAGCTCAGTGAACAGCTTTGAGCAAACAGACTTTATCTCAGTTGGTAACTTTATCTTCTCAGCTATTACAAGCTAATTCATTTGTTCCCAACAGCCCAAAGAGAGCTGAAAGAGGAGAACTAAAAACTTTATTCTTTTTCTTATTTTAAAAAAAAACAAAAAACAGAGCCTTTGACTTCACATTGATCTAGTTATGCTACAGAAAGAATGAAGTTAACAGTCATGATTTTACTCCAACTTTTATCTACCCACAGGAGGGCCAAGAGCCCAGATGGGCATTACACAGCCTTGGCGAAGACATTTATTAATGTGGATAAGAGGTGAATTGGGGAACACATCTGAGATTGGATGCAAGCTCAAAAATTAAATTCTTAGCCTCATTGCATGCTCCCTGCAAAACAATTTCTGTTGTATTTTGCGGTAAATGAAGATTGCACTGTGAAAATACAGATATGAGGAAAGACAGCATGGGAGAAATATAACATTTACTGGCTACCAGCTACTTTCCTTCAAATACAAAAGGCTCATAAAATAAAAGACAGCTTCTCCTGCTAGGTTTTGTATGAGCTGGCATGTCCTTGTCTTACTGTGTATTTTATCTCATAGGAGACAAATGTTTAGATCTTTGCTGAAGTAAAAAAGCTGGAAAGAGCTGAGCTCTGGGTCACTTTGATGTGCATTATTCTAGTTTAACACACTTATATTTGCAAGTAACAGGAAAACTAGTTGCAACAATAATCCGTGTGTAATCATTTGATCATTTCCTTCATGTTACTGCTCTTTCCACCATTTGTATGAGAGGCATTCAAAATTACTAAAGCAGAATCAATTGTTATAAGAAAAAAATATTAGATTTACCTTAGATTTACATTTCTTCAAACCATTTATTACACTGAAAATGCAAGGTCTACCATTTCACAAAGGTTAAAAGGCAAACAGATTAAATGTTCAAATTCTATTACATTTCTTGTATTTTTTCACTTGTACAAAATTACTGCTAAACCAGATCCTCTTGAGACTCTTGCAAGAGTTGTCTCTGAATACTTCTGCTGAAATCAATCTAAAAATATTTAGCATTGTGTAAATCCTATAATAGGAGTATACATCTTTGTTAGATCTTGCCAATATGAAAGAGATTTTAAAAAATCCAATGTGTTTGGTGTAGTGCTTTCCTCCC
Source organism: Vireo altiloquus (assembly GCA_013396875.1). Lineage (NCBI taxonomy): Eukaryota > Metazoa > Chordata > Aves > Passeriformes > Vireonidae > Vireo > Vireo altiloquus. Next base: position 709,806 of record VZRF01003355.1, on the reverse strand, counting down.
ACAATTATGATTATTAAATTATTTGCACATCAGAAAATTAATCTATCCATCAAATAAAATTATATCATTTTTAACAAATATCTATGATTGCAAATGAATTTCAAAGGATACATTAAAAACTATCATTGTTTAGAAGGCTGTGCATTTGTTTGTATGTGTTTATGTTTATATTTATATGTATATAAATATATTTAAAAACTGAAACTAAATTGCTTCCTTCCCCTCAAAAAAACTCTCTTCTTAGATATTTCAGAAATTGTTGCTTTAACACATTTCCAATGCATTTTCATTAATATTTTATTACACCATCTTATGAACCCACTTCAAGTCACAAACAATAACAAGCACAGTTAGAATGCCTACAAATGTAGCCTCTTTTCAGTGACTTCCAAATACATGGGGATTTAGTTCAATAAGGCAATGCACCTGAATGACAAAGGAACTCAAGTGAACCAAAGTGAAAAGCACAACAGCTGTAGGCTTCTGAGCAGACGATGTGCCTACGTGTTCTGGCACTGGGCTGTACCAGACCAAAAGCAACACTTTGCATTCAACTTTTCTTTCACAAAAGTAGGACGCTGAACTTTTCTTGATTGCATATTTTATTTGAGATTTAACAAGCACTAGTTCTAACTGGCCTGACCGTATCTGACTCATTTTCACTCCTTACTATTTTATGGTGCATGCCTTTTCATCTCTTGCATCTATTTCACTTACCAGTGCTACTCCAGCTAATTTGGGCTCCACGTATGAGCCTAGTTCAAGTTCTTATTCAGGAATGTCAGGTATCTTTGGCTTCTAACAGAATATCCTATTAGTTTTCAAAGACATAATATTTACTACAACATACTCCATACTTGGCTTTGGCCAGTGAATTATAAAGGGTGAAAAGGGCATCAAATACCCTGACTTGTGGTGCAAGAAAATATAGGGATTCTTTTGCAAACAAGTAGTCTTTTCATTTTAGTCTATGGTTTTAGTCAAAGTTGCTGGTCCTTATTAGATCTAAGACCGCCATAAAAGAGAAATATGATAATGTTTCAGTTATTTTTACTGAGTTTTCCCTTTTCAAATCTGCCACAGCATAAACAAACTCTAAGGCAAAATATACTCGAAAGTACATGTGTGTAAGTATGTGAGTGTATATCAAGTTGCATTCACAAGTGCATATATATATATATATGTATACACAAAAAAGGGGATTTTTCTTTCTTTTACAATGCTTAAATTTAAGTTTACCCAGAAAGCCATGAATCCTTGTTCACTGGTGTGTCTCTGGACACACTGCCTGGAATGGGGTTCAGAGCAGCAGAACCCATGATGGCTGGTATGACAAGGGAAGCCAATTAGACACCAGAGAAAAATACTATGTTTCAAAATCTGTGTATTTGATAGCTATACTGCAGATTCAGTGAGAGATATTTGGTTGTGAAACTGATCTCCAAACCCTGATCTCCTCCACATTGACAGCTAAATGGTCTTCTTTTAGCAGCCCAAAATTTGAGCAGTCACTCAGAATGGGATGACCAAAGTCTTTCTATTTCTGAGGTCTTTAGTCCCATAAATCGCCTCCATTTCCAGAAATATACTCTAGTCACAAGCCTAGAGTTTAAGGAGGAGAGAAGCTGAAGTACATTTGCTGTCCAGGAATGTAATATTCATGGACCCAAATGGAAGAGAACAAGAAATTATGATGCAATAATTTTTGATTACAGCATCAATTGTTTGAGAGACTCTGAAGGAATTCAAACCTAAAAGAGAATGAACATGCTTAATCTCAAAGAAATCAGGAGACACCAATGCTTTTTTTTCTATAATATTCATAAACAACTTGACAAGTGGACATCAATAAAATTAAAATATCCTCAAACTGTTGACCATTGTTTTATTTCTGGTTTAGGCCAGTTCCAAGGTACTCTGCATGAGGCCCTTCAGTTTCAAAGATTCTGAAGAACAAGAATTGTTATTCTTATCTAGAAATACAACTGGCAATATAATATCAAAGACAGTATGGTAGAGTGGTGCTGGAGAGCTCTAGACTTATCCCCAGACTGAGGAATTCATTAAAGAGGGTATCTGCTAATTTCTTCAAGAGCCACCTATTTTCCTTTAATCAAAGGTTTAGCAAACTCTGTCTAGAATTTAGAAATAAAGATGGGAAAGGTAGATGTGCCATATACTGCTTTATGGCCAAGGTGATTAACTTTGCTTTCCACATCCTAGCAGATGCAGTCTGGATGAGTCTGAGGATCTAACCTGAAGCCAGCAGTTTTCAATGTGGGTAGGAGCTGCACTCAACCTATAGCCTAAAACAAGGGAAATGGAAACTCCATCAGTGTTTGTGCATTTCAGAGTTAGGACGCATTTGTATCTTGATTTCTGTAAAATGACACAGGGCAGATTGAGAGACTTTGGGAGGGGATCTAATCAGAAACACTCTTGCAATCTGTAGGACTGTAACAATAAAAACCAGCAACTTTATGAATTGAAAATATTTTTGAAGGTAGGAGGGATTTGCATTCATGCTGACAGCTTCTGTATCAAGTTTAGGCCAGTGGGAATTGAAACCGCTGAGATATTAAACCTTGAAAAGAGGGATTTATAATGGAGAGGCTGACAGAACTTTAATTATAGCCAGTAGCACTTTAAGCATACTTAAATGTATTATGTTTTTATAAGGACATTATAAAAACCAAAGGGATAGGGGTCACAGATTAGATTGTGCTGGAGTAACCACTGGAACATCTAAGCCTTTAGGCCACTTTTGGCTCGTGTTGACTGACTGAGAGACAAAAAGTCAAGTACCTAAGAATCTAGGCAATATTAAACAACAAAATCTCTTGTTTTCAAAATTATTTCACTAACAATATTCTTTTTTTTTTTTCCTCAGGAATGTATAATTGGTAGTATTTTACCTTATACAAATAGATGAAAAAATGAAAATAAGGATAAAGAATCCTTTCCATATTCATTCAGTTTTATGCCCAACCCACCTAGGATATTATTCTACTAGGAGGAATATACAGTGTCACTAAGAATTTGCTACACTGTATCTTTGTGATCTGTCCGTTCTTGTAGCTCACATATTTTGGGGCTCTCAGTGTTAAATACCATACTATATTAAAAACAGACTGCCTATAAACATCTGATTGTTAAAGGAAAAAATCTAACACTAGAGAAAGGAGTGAGACTGACACCCTGGCAAATGAACTTGATTGGTTTTGTATGGAGCAGCACTGTGCCAAACATCTCAGTCATGGAAGTGAGTTGGGGACACAGACCTAAAGTCTGAAGGCAGCAATTTTGTCTCCTGAAGAGGTCACAGTGATCAAGGTCTCATTAGAAATGATTAATTTCAAATCTCAAATGACTGAGTTACCTTCTGGTCATGAAGGAACAAAAGGATTGTAAAAATTAGCTTGCATTAATCAGTAAATGTCAACAAATCCATGTTCCCCAAGTAGGCACCAACAAGGAGACTTATAAATAAACATTTCTATTATGTGTTGTATTAAAAAGTTTAAAATAATGTAATACAAGTAATGATTGCCGATAGGATCAGCTCTTCCACTTCAGCAAAGAATATCACAGCTGTTGATGGGGATCACGTAGCCTTTAAGAAATTAGTTTATGGGAAGCTGCTGTGAGACACAAGAAGAATCTCTTCAGGCTTCGCTCTGGGCTTCTGAAGTCCAAGTTTAGAAAAATAGTTATCTGTAATACTGAGATGTAGCATACCCAGTGTAACACAAGAGGAACTCACTATGAAACACAGGTCAGCTCTTTCACAGTCTTGGCTTCTATTTCCAGCCAGGATCAAATGAAGAGTGAGTGACTTCCCGGATGCCTTATTTGTAAAACAAAGGGAAGACAACTAAGTAGTTCGTAAAAAGGCTTAGTTATAAAAGTAGTATGGTTAACAAAAAGCATTTAATAAAAGAGAAGGTGTTCAGGCTGTTTGATGCTCTAATCTCTGGTTAGAGATATTTTTTATAAGTCGAAATGCATATTAGAGAGGGGAATATGCTCCATTTTTTCAGTGTCTATAACATCTCTTTCTTGAGACTCTTTCTAGATAAATCTAGCAGGAAAACCCCAGCCGAATTTTATGAAGTATTTCTAGAATTAAATGTTTAAAAAATTTATACAGTATGAAAACTTAATCTGTTCACAAACATTTGTGAAAGAACATGAGACAAAATGTCCTCTATAATCCAAAGACCTTAAGCCAAGACATGCAAAATTACCATGTAAGTACAAATGCAGATTAAGGATCTCCTGTGATCTAGATAAACAATTTACCACTGTCATGAGTAGTGAATGATAGGTAGTAGTCAGCTATAGCTCATATCATTAATATTTGCTAGCATACAAGTGCTAAATTACCATATAATCTCAAACTCAATCTTGGTACCTTTCCAACCAAAGTCATGTCACAATCACTGTTTACAAGAATATTTTTGGTTTCAGAAAATACGCACATAAAAATAAATTTTATTTTTATAAATAAAAAATATTCCATGCAAAGCAGTTTTAATACCTCAGCTTCAAAAGGCAGGAATGTTAATTTATAACACCAAGGTATTCATCATTTCAATCTGTACTTTGGTTGTGTCTGCTGTTGTTTCTAACTATTTAGATATGCCAACTAAATAACATAAAAAACATAGAGTCAGGAGACAAGGGATCTAATCAACAATGCATCCAGGACCAATTCTTATTTCTTTATTCATTTGTTTATTCATTATTATTACCTTGGGATGGTTGAAAGACAGTCATTTATCAACTCTCCTTATTGCCAGTCAAATCTGAGGTCTTCACAGTTTGTTCAGTGTTAGAATCATGGAGAATAGAAAATGGATCATCTTGGATTTTGTCTGCAACAGCATTTCCCACACTACCTAACCTCTCTCTTTCACTGAGCATTGAGGGTCTGGCTGACACTCCATCCTGCACTCTCTAGACCATACCAGGAAAACACACGCATAGATATATTGCATTTTGGGAAAAGTATGAGCTGAAGCATACAGGATTATATGCAGGGCTGTGTTGCAAGGATAGTGGAAATGCAAGCATGCTAATCATTTGTGAAAGCCTGCAAAGTGGAAGAGGAGGAGTACAGTCATGGATCAGTTCTACCAGCGGAACCAGAGATTAACAGGAACACACCATATATAAAAAGCTCCAAAGGAATATGTAGATGTTTCATTCCAGGTGTACCTAAAGCAATCACACAGTTTAACCTCCACAGAAAGGTAAAGTAGGCCGTGTCCCTTAGGGTAGCAGCCAGTCGCTGACCTTATCTGTAGGAGCATGACAGTACAGAGATTTACTGCGTGCTCCTGCCACCCTGCTACAGCCAGGTGTTCATGTTCTCCAACCCAATATAATCTGAAAACAGCACTGCTTTTAAAATAGTAAAAATAGTCCCTCTCTTACCTTTTTTTTTTCTTTTAAAAATACCCATTAACTCACTTTGCATATATCAAATAATTGTGGCACACTGTTGTGCTGATGTAGATACAGGAAAAGCAGTAAGCATAACGTATAGACCATGCAGAGTGATTTATTGAACTGGTTGGTTGGTGAAAAACTAAGCAAGGGGCTAATCTGATTTATGGTTCTAATTTTGTTTGGTCACAGTATTACTTGCCTTCTTTGTAGTATGAAAAGATTACTATGAACGATAAACTTCAAAGAATCATTACCTCTGGCACTTGTAAGTGTGCTCAAATTGAGTACTTAATTACAAAATCTCAAATGCATGTTTTCTACAACTTTACCTTATTAGGGAAGAGCTGTTAGAATATCTGCCTCATAGAAATGAGCACAACATTCTGAGACAGCAAGCAAAAATGCAAAATCAACTTGTTCTTTAAAAAATAATTAAAATTATTTGTTAAGCACTTTTCAACCTTTCAAAATATGATGATTCTGGAATACAAATGTGTATTCTGCTCAGAACATGAAACTCATTGAGAGCTCACTTATATAAGATAAATTTTTTTTTTTTCTTCAAAATTCAGTGATATCTTCTGATGCTAATAAAAATCTATTCAGGTTTTTTTGTTTCAAAACATCTACAATACCAGTACTCTGAGAGAGGGACTGAGACAAAACCCATAATACTATTACAAATACAGATATTGATATTCAATTATATGAGTGACCGAAATTGCAAGGAAGCAATAGATTTCGTATTTCAATTGGTACTCCTTTTTAATTTAAAATATATTGGGTGTATCTGTGTTTAATTATCATTAAACAGGATTAGACCTGCTATACTAAGCTTCTTGCAGCAAATAGATCTCAAGAAAACTTCTGTCTCTTAGAAGTTCATTATTGCAGAATAAACATCAACTTAATTTCTTATTTCTTTTTACTATCCATAATTTTGTAACACAATAAACAAGACTAGCTGGTATGAGATTAATAGTTTTCATCCACAGATTTAAAATACCTGTGTTTGCAATAAGTGATCAAAAACTGCAAAGCTACCCCACTGTATCTTAAACTGTATTTATAAATAGAGAAGATAGATGGAGTGAAGCAAAAGTTTGCCTTCTGCCACAACTGATCCTACACCTATTGAAAGATTCCAGCTGCCTCCAGTGGACTTAGAGCAAGGCACAAATTGGTCTTCAGAGAATGTGTTCCTGCCCATAAATCTCTGGGGAGTTCTGTCTATCTTAAACCAGTGGGATATTTCACTGATTTGCATCTTTATAAATTGCTCTACATGTAACAATAAATGCCACTCTTGAAAAAAAGTCTGCCGTATGTAAGATGTGAGTAGGGCTGTCAGCTATCAAGGAGAAATATCCGGGAGGAAAAAGAAGTTTCAATCTCCTTTGCAAGTTCAGCCTTGCCTACAGGAAAACATTTTACTTGCTTTTTCCCTGTGCCAGCTTTGCATAGTTTGCCAGGGAGTGTAAATTGGAGGACATGAAATTCAAGAAGAAGAGTCAGTATGTATATTAAAAGCAGATGAGAGGATATGGGGAAGGGCAGATAAATGGGGAGGCTGAAGGATTAAGCAAGAGTGGAGCAAGAAACTTTATAGTAAGTGTTCATGAGAGTCTAGAACCAGCAAGCAGCTGGCAAGATCTGTTGGCATTAGGCCTAGAATATTGCAGGTATCAAATAGTATTAAATGAATGGGCTTTGAATAAATGTGATGGTCACCAATGCTGAGAAATCAGCTTTGGCATCTTCCCCCACTCTCTTGGAAGACATGTAAAACATGGGATCACTACAGTGACCAATTTTAGGTGATAACTGCACAAGTAGCTGATTGCTGCATAGGCAATAACTCATGGCAAGTGGGGAAAAAGAGCAAATAGATTGGCTCTGGAAACTCTGTGTCAACGAGAAAAATCAGGAAGCAAAACTGGACCTTCAGTGATTTCCTGGTAAGAAGGCTGAAATTTTTAGGAAATATATTGACTGAGACGCAGAATTATCAATCTTACCTACAAGTCAACACATGGATTACGCTGAAAATGAAGAAGTACTAATGTTACAGAAAAATACTAATGCTGTTTCTGGAAAGAAAAAGGGATGAAGTTGCCTTCTAGACATTGAATTTCTAGTGTCCTGGGTTTGTGCATTTCAAAACAACTTTTAGTTTTTTCCAAACTACAAGGATGGCAGCTTGCCTTCAAACACTGCCCATGTGACTTTGATGCCATGCTTTACTTGTTGCTGGCCACCCTGCAGAGATCGAGTATGGGAGGCTCACAAGACCATCTCCTGCTTTTGGAGAGGAAATAGATCTTGCAGGCCTCAAATGTCACAGGAGCGTTCAACAGCATTCGTGTTTCTGTTTCAGATGTGCCACAGCAAAGCAAGGAACTGACTTATCACAGAACCACAGAATGAGTAAGGTTGGAAGGGACCACAGTGGGACACCTGGTCGAACCTCTCTGCTCAAGGATGGCCACCCTAGAGCACATGGCACAGGATTGTGTCCAGACAGCTCTTGAATATCTCCAATGAGGGAGATTCCACAACTTCTCTGGACAATGTCTTCCAGAGCAGGTTCACTTGCACAGTAAAGAAGTTCGTCCTCACATTCAGGTGGAACTTCCTGTGCCTCAGTTTCTCCCTGTTGCCCCTTGTCCTATTGCTTGGCACCATGAGAAGAGCCTGGCTCCATCCTCTTGGAACTTTCTCCTCAGACACTTGTACAAATTGGTGAGGTCCCCTCTCAGTCGTCCCTTCTTGAGGCCCAGTTTCCTCAGCCTTTCCTCTATAAAGAGATGCTCCAGTCCCTTGGTCAACTTTGTGCCTCTACTGGAGCTCCATGTCTCTCTTATGAAGTCTCACAAAGCTGCAATTTTAAAGGCTAACTATGAGTCCTGCAATAAATGATAAGTGAGTTATAGGTTTCTGTGATCATGCAGCAGATTAAATCAAACACTGCTTTTGATGTGCTATTGATCATCCTTCCTCAGTATTTTGAGGAAGATGAAAGCATTCTGTACAGTTGATTGAAACTGTTGGGCTGGTCTTATCATTTTCATAGAATCATAAATTCATTAAAGTTGTAAAACATCTTTAAGATCATAGTATCCAACCATTAACCTAACACTGGTGGGTCTGCCGTGAAACCATGTCCCTACGGCAGCCTGTTCCAAAGCTCGACCCTCATTTCATTGAAGAATTTCTTCCTAATATCCAATCTAAATATCCTCGGGTGCAACATAGGGCCATTTCTTCTTGTCCCATCATTTGTCACCCAGGAGAAAAGACCAGTCCTCCCCTCCCTATAGCCTCCTTTCATGTAGTTGTAAAGAGCAGTAAGAGCTTCCTTTTCTCCAGGCTAAACAAACCCAGCTCCCTCAGCCACTCATCATAAGACTTCTGCTCCATCATAAGACTTGCACTCTTTTTTGACAAGCAAAACCTAGGAAATATGTTCACAAACTCCTTTGTTTTAAAAACTTATGGTGTCCAGGATGCCCTTGGAGAAGATGTCTCCCATTTTGGCCATCAGGAGAGGAAGCAGTGGGTGGGAAGACAAACAGTGAAAAGACAAAGGTTGAAGGAAGTCAAAAAGCCAAAGCAAAAGGATATACATAGGTATATAGGTATATATTTTGATATAGGATCAAAAGAGGCAAAGAAGATTGAGGACATCCAGAAAACTGCCACAACCCTTTCTGACAAGAGGATGCACTGGGACTGAAAAGGAAACTGAAGGTTGCAGCAAACTTTGCTGATAAAAACAAAACTTGTTATACTTCTTGCTCATGGCACGCACCAGCAATTCTCTCCCTGATGCTGTATGAAGTAACATCCTCCTTCACAACTGCTCATTAAAATGGAAACTACTTTCCCATTCTTCAAGGCAGGGCACTATGGTAAGTGGTGACTATTTCAACTGGTATTATAGTCATGTGCTGTAAGTTACCTTGGCCAAAAAAACCCAACTTATCTAATAATTGTGCCTAGCTTTTTTCCCCTGAACAGCAACATATTGTTTGGCTTAGAGGATTGCTCTCTGGAAACTTCTGAGCAAGTAGGCTATGTTTAGAGCTAGTGTCCTTCCCCTTTAGAAGTCCTCTGCGGAGCTTGAATGCTAAAGGCTTCTTTAACATGATGTACATTTTCTCATTTTTAAAAATTTAAATATGCAATTTACAATTCTGTTTTTATGTTCCAATATATATCATAAAATTAATTATTCCACAATCCTTTTTGAATTCTTCTAGTTTGCATATCAAGTGTTTCTCTTACTGGAAAAAAAAAAAATCCTTGAATTTTGTTCCAATAAAAACAAAGGAATCCTTAATATTGACTGCTCATACCTTCGCACATTTCAAAGTAGCACCTTCCTTTGCAGTGCCTGAACAGCCTTCCTTTAGGATTTTGCTTTTTAAAATGTTAATGACTTCCTCCTCCTAGGAGATGACTATTTCTGGGCAAGTTTGTCAATCAGCATTATATTTGTGTAGATACAGTATTAAACATTATACATTTACATGGCAAATACAAACCATATCAATCAGTCAGTCTAGAGATTTCTCAGTAATCTGTGTCTGTACTTTTCATGCCCCAAGGGAATAATATGAAAGAGATCTGCGAATATTCATTCAAATGCAAATCTGAATTCCACATCACCCTTCCTCGTGACCCATTTGTTTTTGCTTTCCTTGACTGTTAAAGCACTCAAGCAAATACATGTGAAATTGTATGCACCAAAGACCAGCCCGAGCCACGTCTGACCCAATCCAGCATTGACCGTATTCCCATTTCCAGCAGGGAGCTGCCCCAGATCATCTTCCAACCAACATCTTTACGATTGCATGATTCTGTGGTTCTGAAGTTGATTTCCACACAAAGAAGTATGCAAATCCACAAAACCCAACACTGATCTCTATGTTACATTGTAGTCAATGATCAAAGCCAACAGCGACGGGATACGCATGGCTAAGCTGCTCAGAACTGCACACTTAGTTTGACCACCAGCAAGTCACTCCGAGCTGACAAGCTACCTACCTGAGCTGTGCCATCAGAACAATATTTTTCCATGAATTTGCCAATTAAAGAAGTTGTTGTGCTTGAGAGAAAAGCAAAACAAATTCTTGCATGCTAAGAAGCGATAATATTGTTGAGTAGCTATTTATTTTTGTACTTTGTCCATTAGTAGGGGAAAAAATTGACTAAAGAGTAAGTTTTCACAGAAAAAAAAAATGTATTTGATAAAATACTGACAGCTCAAGGGTTGTGCTACAAGAACTTCTGTTGGAATAGAAGGGGGATCTTTCCAGGCTTTCCTAAAATTCTGAGACCAAACTTGTTTAACATTTTAATATCTGAGTTAAGCAAGAAATATATCAGTGTTGAGAAGATGCTTGCTGGTGGCATCAAACTACATCACACATCAATAAAAAGAAGTGTTGAAGTATTTTATAGAAACAGGTAAATTACTCCGGAGATCTTAATAAAGAAAATTGTTTAAAAATTAATTTTACAAAGTGCGAAGTGATGCACTGAGACGTGAACACCAAGAACTACTCTAACACTTCTGAGTTTGCTAGCTAGAAATGGCAGAAGTGAGACACCTGTATGTAGCAATAGCCCACATTGTGGCTACATCACTCTGCTACCTAAAAATATCAAATGTACTATTTCAAATTTATTTTTAATGAAGCTTTAGAGTTTCAGTTCACACAACAAAGGAATGGCACTAAGTAAACATCCAAAAGTATCATTTAGAAACTGCAAGTATTCATAAAAAACCAGTTTCTTCAGATAATAAACGTATTTTTCACAAATTGCAATATTCCCACATGAAAAATGAGTAAAACAAAATTTGAAATTGAATAAATAGAAGAATATGCACTTTATTGGAAAAGTTTTAATGTAGATCTCTAGTTTTAATTTCCCTCAAGAGGGTGACCTCACCCCCCCTAAAGAAACACAATGCCCAATCTGTGGGCAAAAATACAACCAGGAGATGATATTCATATTCTAGGCTGGGAGAATGTGATGTGCCTAGCTCTCCCTTGCACAGAGGATTTCTAAAGTCACATAATACAGAGAAACTTAATTTTTCTTAAAATACATTTGGGTCTTGATGGGAACTCATCTGTTGGGAAAGGCATAGAAAGGAAAGGACCTGAAGGCAGAAGTTTGATATTTAGTTGTGAATACTTTCCTCCGAATATTTCACTTCCTCGTGATTTCCACCTGGCAACACAAATTCACTACCTTTCCCAAAATGAGGAAAATTTTGGATGATAGGGAAGTGGGGAGTTACAGAACAAATGACAGAATATATTATTCTTGTTTCCACAGTGTGCTGCTCTGTCTGAGACCATTGCTAAACACAGGCATCTTGTCTCATTTCAGCCCTTGAGGGTATCTCATCTCGGTGTACAGCTGCAGAAGGTTCCCAAAAATCCTGTGTGGGAGCCACCAGCCCTGTGCAGATGCCTTTTATTCCTTGAGGTATCTCCTACAGCCCCATGTCCAACCCAGCTGTGTCACACATCTACTTTCAGGTGAACTGAATGGCTCTCTAGGCTCCCCTAACTCTATTGTGTCCAGGTGGGATTCAGCATCTTCAGTTAACCTAAGCCACATGTGATATCTACACCATATGTACTAGCTGACAGGACAGGTGTCCTGGACACCAGGTAGGTGCTCAGGATGTCCAAAAATGGCACTATATTTAGGTCATCTCTTTCCACCGTCTTTAGTAGAATATAAACAAGCAGCTTACAAATATATACAGATGCCTGTGTTTATACACTGAAGGGCCTGGATGCTCACTAGCAGCTGGAGTAGGCAAGGTGCACGTCTGGAGTACATCTTTCAGACATATTTCAGGCTGGAAAGAACTTTAATTCATGCACACTCATTTCTGTGATTACATTTTAATTTTTATGATGGAAACAGGAATATAGAAAGTGGGGGACTGCAAGCAGGCTTTGATTTGGTCAGATGCTCCTGCTCCCATAGACTAAAATGCTATTGTAGACACTTGTGTGATCTATCTCAAGTTCCAAAAAAGATGTAGTTGCAGCAGCCAAAGGCTTTCTGTCTTCTAATTTGTCCCTTCCCTCCAGAGATAAAAAAGAGTGAAAATGGAAAGAAAGATCTTGTCCTTACTATATTGAATTAATAAAAATGAGGGTTTTCCCTAAAAGAATGCATTGTCAGTGCAACCTTATTTTTCTAAGGGGAAAAACATATCTTCAACCACTTTTAGATATTTGCTATATTGCCCTTCTCTGCAGCATTGGAACTAAATTGTTCCCGGTAGCACAGCACTGAACTTCCATAGGGCAATAGTCCAATCCTCTCTGATAAATGCTCTTCTCCACTGTGGTATATAGCTAAATTCTCCCTGCTCTTAATTAGCTGCACATATCTCATTAATGAGCTTTAAATCAAAGCCAGTCAGAAAGTGGCTACTATCTCCACTTGCAGGAGGGAATATTTCCTCCCTGTTACCCTTAGAGAATCACTAAACAATCAGCAAAGGAGATTTCAGAATAATGTGTCTCCTTGTCCCCTAAAGCTATGCAAATGATCTTTTTTATAACACTTTTCAATCTAATTGACACTTGTAATAAAATTCTGCCTGTTCTGATCAATCTTACCTTAGAGTCATCCCACACCATCCCTTTAAGTAGTGCCCTTCAATTAAAACTTCCACAAGGCTGTGAAGACACTAATAATCCACTTGTAGGGAGAGGGAGTTACTTGTTGCTCTGAGGATTTCATTAAAGAGGTTTAAGACTACACATTTTAGGGCAATGGCTTTGTGATGGGAGCTTTGTGAGCTTATGAATTCCACATGTTGTTTAATTATGTCCAGGAGTCCATTGCATGGCCTCATTGAAAACCATCCCATGGTTTCAACAAAATAAAGCTCTTTTTCCTGTTGTCTGCAAGAGGCAGCTTCAGCTATATTTGTTTGGAGCATTCCACCACCACAAATCAAAATAATGACAGAAACCACACACTGTCAATAAGTGAAATACTGTTTTAAGCAAATAATCCCAATCACATCATTCTAGATTGATCATCACTTGAAAATGCCAATTAATTATTCTGTGGAAGATGAATCACCATCAGACACATATATTTTCAAGGAAACTGGTGAAGTACTTGATAGAGCACTAGAAAGCCATTCAGACAGCCAGAATAAACTCTGCAAGAGAGATAAACCATCTGTTTTTGGCAAAAATCTACAGCAGTTCTCCAGAATCACGGCACAATTTTCTGTATCATAAAACATTTTGTATATCAAATGAGCAGTCCTACACACTGCCAGCCACGGTCTATGTGGTCTCTTGCCCTGGGGAAACTAGGGCAGGTTAAAGCTGTAGCCACTTTTGCTAGTACTGGGGGCAGAATTGGGAGAAAAGTGAACCGTGTTGTTCACCTTATATTTAAGGTGGTTTTAAGAATTTTTACTTATTGTTGAAAGAATTTGTTATGCATGCTCAGGGGTGCCTGCAGTTGGGCAGGGGGGAGCTTCACCTTACAGGAGGGTTTGATCCATTCACTGTAATTAGATTCTGTGTATTTTAGTGAAATTGCTCTGTGTCAATCTCAGAAAGCATAATCAGTGGTATGGTTCACTTTTTATTCCTATCCAGGGGATTTTTTCAGACCTTGTCTCTACCTACCAGGAATATACCTCACTCACCGAGCTCCACATGACTGCAGGACAAGAAGAATGTCACCTTAGATGGATGTATCTTCATCGTTCACTCTGATTCTGATGTGTAGAAAGGAATATAGGATTTACAAAGGTAGATGAGAAGACCAAAAATGGAGAGACTACAGCTTGAAAAGCAAGTGACTACTTTAAAGAGCACTGAGTTGGCCACTTCTTCCAGAATCAAAAACTGAAGCAGGAGATGCCTATTTTCTGGGAATAAATTTTGTGTGGAGGAAGGAACCTCGTCTCTCCATCTTGAAAGCCATCTTCTGTCAGCCTTCTGCAGCCCAGCAGGTGAAAATGCCTGGTTTTCAGAAACATTAACTCCCTTTTTCAACCCCATAAACTACCTAGACTGTCCATTTGGGAGGTCTTAATCAGTACAAAACCCAGAAATATACTCTTGATGTTTGTAATGTGGTGCATATGTTTCTACATAGGCCCCTGAAGATGCCCCTTTGCCTTCAACCCAAGGACTTGTTTGACTCTTTTAAAACTTTGGCACTAATTAGGCATAACTAGCCTAATTGACATGAGTAGTCAACAAACTAGAATGATGGCAGCTTATTGCTATTTTACAGATGACAAAAGGTAGTATAAAATGAAGCTCCAAGGCTGTACATTTCCACAGACCCCAGCTTTTGTTAAACCTGGTGTATTTTAAACAAAATTGCATATGGGAGTAAACCGCTCCCCTTAGAAGCTCCTGTTCTTCAATTCCTAATGAGAAGACAGCACAGTCGGGAAATTTCAGAGATGTTTAGTGGCTGAATATCCCAAAGAAGACACTGAATGTTCCACTCATTTATTTCAGCCTGAGTTTGGCTCAGAACTAGCTGAGATGTTGCAGTCCTGAACAGTTCCCCACCATTTTTGCCACCTACATTAGTGACATTTCCTAAAAGCATCTTGTTGCTAGCTAACACCAGTTAGGGTCCCCTGGGGCTAGCAATAATTTAAAATATATTTATCTGCTTAGGAAGAGAAAGATCAAAGAGCAGATGGGTTGGGGCGGGGGGGGCAGTGAGGAAAGGAACAGCCAAGACTTGAGGGGATTCTTAAGGTTTCAAAATAGAAAAGGTTGCTTTTATACTTTTTTTTGGTTTTATATTATACATTTTTCTAACATCTCTACAAATATGCTGATAGAACAAATGAACGCATTCTCTATGAAAAAAAATCTGTGACAGTTTGAAGGGCACAGGATTCTTCTGTTCCGAGATCTCTCTGTGGACACTGCCCAGAAGTGATGGGAATTCCTAGACTCCAAGTGCATACCACTTACATTAATTATTGAAATAAACTTCATATCAGGTTCAGCATTTTAAAATATATTTATTTGCACAGAAGAAGAAAGAAGTTGGATGCCTCCGATGCTTCTGCCATCTGCTCCTTTGAAAAGAAGAGTTGTCTCCTTGTCTCTTGGCATAGATAATTTCTTATTTACAGAGCTCAAAAAGCAGCTCCAAAAGCCTGTGTTAAACTGAGGACTTTAGTATTGTAAAACAATGTGTCTCAGTTTTATTTTCCATTTTACAGTTCAGAAATCCTCATAATGTACATTCATTCTTGAAGGTCTGTGTCACAAACAGCTTAAGGTAAAGCTGACATTGAAAACTCATCGTCCTGATTATCCTTCTCTGCTCACCCCACCTTCTGTCTAAGGCAGCTGAGACCTCAAAGTGCCATATATAAAACACACTTATTAAATTAAAATCAAGTTAAAAGTTAAAACCCACTCATTCTGGTGTTCCAGATCCTCCCCATCATCCACACCAGGTTTTCAAATTCCTTATTTTTGCAGTGTTCTTTAGCAGGCAGTTATTATAGAGCTCACCTCTAGAGTTGTTATGTACCTGGGATTCCAGTGTCATTCCCACAAGTAGGAAATTGATTCACTCTACACCTACAGATTTTTCTACCATGTTTAAATCATGGGCTGGCATCTTAAAAAGCCAAAAGAAATCAAGGTCCAAAAACATGTTCTTCCTGTAAGCTTGTGCTCAAAACCATTTTGAAAGAAAATATTGGGAGTTTCATTGTGTTCAGCAGGAAACCATTGCCAGTGAGCTACCACCCACCCAACCCTCAAACCCAGAACAGAGTAGCAGTTGGCTTTTCTCTCAACAGCTGGTTGATTTTCCTCTAAAAACTCTAAGATAAAAGACGTATCTCATCACCAGGAATATTTTCCAGTGGCAACCTTCTAGCAACCTTCCCAAAACCAAAACCAAAGAATGGAGTTAGCCTGATGGTAGTTTGGAGGAGGTGCCAGGATCTCAGTGAAGTGCCAGGAACTCTGTGAGGACCCTCACCTGCAATGAAAATGCCTGCAAGCCAGTCACTTTGTATGCCCTTTATACACATGCCAGGCTTTTTTGTTTGTCCTTTAATTGCTAAGGTTCACTCTTTCCAGAGTCTTCCATAATGGTTCTGTCCTCTCTCAGCTGATTTGGGACTCACGTACTGAAGACTATGATTGTGTTCATCCTTGATCTCAAAATCCCTTTTGATTCCCTTTCTTCTCATAGACCATTCAAATGAATTTTCTTGCTCCCTGCTACAAAGTCCACATGGTTTTAGAGAGGTATCAATGAAGCAGGACCTTCCCCCCTTTGCAATTACATCTGTATAATTTGTTCTTCCCATTCTTTCTTTCTGTCATCACTATGTGATTATTATTTTGCCTCAACATTTACAGCACCCTGGCAATATCGTTGGTCAGTTCAAAATACTACGGTTTCTTTATTTGTTGTGTACTGCTCACCTAAAAACAGCAGCAATGTTTGTGAAGAACACGAATTGATCGTGAATCAACTTGGGAGTAACTGTGAACTAATTAGCACAGGGTATTTTAACATAAATTGGATGGATGAAAAAACCTATTCAATTAAACACCTGTTTGTTGAATGAGGTTTGTCCTACTTGATTAATGAGCTTGCAAAGTTAAATAACCACCCAGGTAAATGCTCTTTTATCTACTGAAGTCTTCATTGCTGTCTATTGTGATTCAAACCAGATGTAGAAATTCAGACTTTTTGAGAAGTGATTTTGCATTAAATAGAGGAATTAGCCATATGTTAAATGTTTGGCAACACCTTTCTGGGCTCAATTTCATTTATTATTGAGTGATGGACAGACAGCTAAGGAGGGAAAGTTGTGGTCTGGACTCACCTCCTGACACAGACTGCACTGCTGGAGTTCTTTCAGTGAAACTGAGGCAAAATCAACCTGAGAGTAAAGACTGAGACATCTTTCTTTGCTACTGAAAATTAAACTGCACACCTTTAAAACTGAAAAAGACTATTATAATAATGTAATTGAATTTGGATTAATACAGGCCTGAGTGCTTTACTCATTAAACTCTATAAAGAGTACATGACTCCTATGGGGGATAGCACATCCCATATGAAGACATCCAGCTCTGATTTTTAAAAGAGGGAGAAAGATGCTAGAAGAAAATTTTCTGTCTTGCTGCTGACCTCTGCTTGGAAAGCGATCTTTTAAAATCCTGAGTAATGGTGCATTTAATCAGGAGAGGACAGATAAACAAAGTGCCTGGGGAGTTACTTGTGACAGGTATTCATGAACCAAAACAAGGGAAAAGACAACTGAAATCAAATACCTATTGTCAGCACAAGAGCAATACCAATAAAAGCAAACTGGACATTTAGTTTGAAATCAATTCTGCTGAGCCAGAAATAAAAATGGCTGCAATGCAAGGATTCTCTAAAACAATGAATTTTAAGACTTGCATATATTTTATTTGTTGATTTCATTTCTGAGGAACCCAGAAGTTACCTTCTAAAGCCACTTGGTCATTGGTGATATTTTTTTTACAAAACTAGCCTAAGTTGTTGTGATTGTTTTCCCCCTGAAAAACAGTATTCTGAAAGATGCTTGATCAACAAAATATTTCTAGGATATAGTTATAACATGTTCTGAAATAATTCTGCCTTGGTTATTTCAGTGGGACCTCACATGCTAAGGTATGAACAGCTGGTAACACACTTCTCAGTGGAAAGGGTGTAAAACTCTGTGAAGAATTTATTTCAGCATTTGAAGATAAATAGGTAAGAAGGCTTTGGGGGACCACTCTAAAGTAAAAATCAGAGTGGACTTGATCTGCTTGTTAAGAAGTTATTTTTGATACTATATAACATCCTTATAAAGTAATTCGGCAGTTTTTTAATTTTAAAATCAAAATAGCCTTCTCTCTCTGTCTTTTGTTTCCAGCCCTGAGTATTGTAAATTGAGGATAGAAATTTTTTTAACACTTTAAAATTATTGGCATATACAGAAGGCCATATCTTAGTCTTATTCATACCTAAAGTCAGTTTACTTGTACAGAAGAAAATGCATAAAAAATTGCAAGAGATTTCCTGTAATATTTCCTGTAAATGTTTAATTTCCCCAGAAATTAGGGCCTGGTCTAGAAGTGTGCTAGCAAGAGTTTGAACTTTAACTTTCAGGAAAAAATTTAGTATGATCGGTATCTCTTCTGAATGAAGCCACACAAAAGTCCTCTTCAGTACTGCAACAGAGGCAAAGCAAATTACTTTATCTTTCATTTAATCTAACTAAGAAGTAGCATGAGAAATGATCAATGAAATTGTGCTGCCAGTCCAAGTTTTTCAAGTCAGAGATAAAACTCTACCACAGACATACTGATTGTCAGGGTTTTCTTAAAACAAACAAACAAACAAAAAAAACCCAAAAACCAACCCAAAACAAACAAAAAAAACACCCACAAGCACACAAACAAAAAGCCCACACAGTCAAAAAAAGGGGTCTTTTTGTTTCCTTGACTTGATTGATTTTCCTCTAAAAACTCTTAGATAAAAGATGTTATCTCATCACCAGGAAGATTTTTAGCTTTCATCCTTTGTTCTCCAAAATTTTCTTTGCAAGCATTATCAGGTAATTAATTTCTAAATTTATTTTTAAGGAAAAATAATTATCTTTTTTATGGGGACCTTTTAAAAAGAAAGCTAGGCTTACTACAGAATGGGGCAGTAGATTTGAATATGGGTATTTTGCTAAACATAAACCCATTTGAAAGTTTTCTAACTATTGGCTGGTCAGGGCATCTCTCCTGTATGAGGGGCCATGGTTATTCAGCAAGTCATAAGGGCAAGCTTGACTCTTCCTCTCAGTGTTGCTTAGGTTTAGGAAGTCTTTGCTTTGCACAAAGAAAAACTGATTTTGTCCTTGTGGAGTAAGGTCGTAAAGCCAAGTGCATGTGATAAAGCTGAGCAGTACGAATGATGGGAGAGTGGGCACAAAGATGCTAAATATTGACAGCTGTGAGGTTAGAAGCTCTGGGGTGTCATCAAGGTTATGACACTCAGAGTTAGACAACTGATCCATCTGCTCTTTCATGAATCACCTGACTCAAGGAATGATGATTAGCTGCCTCAAAAGTATAACATAATGCATAAGTGGTGTTGGAATAGTGTTTTAATTGGCTTGTAAAGGCAAAAATGGGAAAGAAATTTAATTTCGCTGGAATGCTAGACTGATTTCTGCTTAACTGGAGAAACAGGCCTTGGAAGGCTGTCCTTGCATCAAAAGAAGAATAAGCAGGTCACCAGAACAGATGACATTTGGTTTGGCAGTCAGCCCTGGTAAGGTCTCCTGCTTTTTATTGTACTTGGCAGTGACAGGCCCCAAACTGTTTCATACATGCTGCATGAGGCAAAGAATGTGACCTGGTCCCCCTGGATGAACTGGGATACCTGATTTGCATCTCAGTTGTCCATGCTCAGAGAAGCAGGACTTCAGAGATGGAGGAGATCCATATCTGGTCCATCCAAGAATGCTAGTGAAAGTTTCACAAGGAGAACTTACCTTTAGTGCCCAAGCTAACTGCGTATTCATCTAGAATGCCTCAAATCACCTGCTTTTTGTCGTTACTGTATTAGACTCGTACTCTCTTTTGGGAGACAACAACACTACATCTTATCAGCATCCGATGTACAGATCGTGGAATCCCAGAATCCCAGAATCATAGAATGGTTTGATTTGGAAGAGACCCTAAAGATCATCTAGTTCCAGCCCCATGACAGAGAGTTTGACATGGGCAGGGACACCTTCCACTCTACCAGGTTGCTCAGAGATCCATGCAGCCTGACCTTGAACACCTCTGGGGATGGGGCATCCACAACTTCTCCAGACAACCTGTGCCAGTGCCCCAGTACCCTCACAGGCCATTTTAAACAGATAACAAAACTCCTCTGTATCATCACATTAGTCACCACACAGCACCCTCAATTGCACAAACTTTTATTAAGCAAATTAAAAACTAACATTAACTTTAACTGCAGTAAACCCCTACTATGTGCCCCAAGCAGTTTTACATCTGGTGGTATCTGTATTGAAAATACAACTCAATGTTTGCAGTTACTGAAAGGGTTTTCTTTGCATCAGAGAGAGACAGGTTTCTTTTTCTCTTAAAAAGACACATAACCATGTAAAATTGAATACAGTGTTTCAGCAAAATTAATTATTGTAGAAAGTGCCTTGTAGTGTCAGCTTTAAGTGACAGGGATATACTTACTTCTCTTGATTTCTTTCCTAAAACTTTTCAAGGATATGTTCATATGAAAAATGTAAATTTTAATGTGGTGGGATTTTATTGGCCATTACCACAACCTCACAGGCAACACCACTGAATTCTCATCCCATACTGCCCACTGACCTAAATAGCACACATATATATCTGTACTTCTCTTGCACATCCCACTGAAAGGCATTGAGAAAATTCCATAAGCATTTTTACTTACACAAACTGAAGTTTCTGGAGTTTCTTTTGGGGTTGCCTGCAGAGAAACGTCTGTTTGTTACTGTGGAAGCTCTAGTTTTGTCATCATTCTTATGTGTAGCTTTCTGTCTCACACATCTGTTGCTTTATCATTAAGCTGAACAGTAAATTTTTCATAGCAGTAATTGTTTTTGTGAGATTTTGAAGAGGATTTGTTAGATATTGTCATCACAACAGGTCCTGTTACAGAGTGGAAGACTTCTGAGGCATAAAATGTTGAGAAGCTGGTGAGTGGCAGGGGGAACTCACCTCAGTATGAGAGGGTTGCTATAGCACATGCTTCTCATAAGGACCTTCAGCCAAAATCCTGACTCTGTCACCCACAGATTCTGCTAGAAGGTGAAATGGCACAGGCTGTTCCTGTAGCACAGAACAAAGTGAAGAAGTCCTTAAAATACTTCACATTTTGCTGCTTGGAGTGAAACAAGGGCTTTCAGAGCCTGCTGCAGTGATAATGGACCCGTGCTGAGAGAGGGCACCCTCTCAGGCACAGCGCCTCAAGTTTGTGGTTTTAGCTTCTCCTGCCTATCCAGCCAAGGACCCTGCATTTCCTACAGCAGTAAGTTGAAAGCTATTACATACAGGCTCATTTTTAAAATATGAGCTGAGCAAAATCATCTCCGTGTACTATCTTTCTGTTGCTCAGACCGTGTGATGGTGCCTTGCGTGAGAGTTGCAGTCCCTGTGATTGAAATTCAACACAAAAGTCCTGCTCTGACACTTTGCTGAGCTACAAACATGCCGAGACCTGATGTGGCTCTGCCTTAATATGTCTGCTGCCTAGCCTGGGCCTGAAAATGCTGGGTGCTTTCGCTGAGAATGGCAGAAGAGGCCAAAGGCTGTGCACCCTCTCATTCCCCACTTCAAAGGAAAGGTGTTCTGACAGAAAGAACTTGGGAAATAACTCATGCTTGAGCTTGGGAAACATCTCACACCTTGCCACACTAGTCATGTGAATCTTCCACAGAGGAAAATACCTTAGGAAAATTTCTATAAGCAGATGAGCAGAAAGACAACATCCCCTACCCAGGTGATCCTTTCCTCTGTGGAGAATATCACACTCAACTAAGGATAATACATTTCCCCATACATCCTGTAGTGGCAAGGCTCCCCATCTGAACCCTGTGTGCTGCCTTTTCCTCTGTGCCTGTGTCATCTGTTATTAGTGGAAAGGAAGATGGAAGTGAAAGGATTCTGGAAATTTAGGAGGTACCAAACAGTTTTCACCCAGTTACAGGACAATATGTTCCAATAGTCCTGTGTAGGAAAGGATCAGAACAGTGAAACCAGTGGCGCAGTACCTTTCTGCAGACACTGAGGAATTGCTTTACAGATTTAAGTGAAGGATGGGGGAGAAATGCAGGGCTTTCTCTTTCAAGCAACCTATTTCGTGCTAATAATTTAAATGACAGGCTTTGGGTGCAAATTCCAAGTGCCTGAAAGCCTCACTCAGCATGAAACAGTCCTTTAATCTCGGGACAAAGACGATCCTTTGGTTGCCTCCAGCCATTAATCGGAAGTTTGGAAATTTTGCTTCTTACATATCTCTATCCCAAGAGCAAAATTAACTTACACCTCTATCTCATGGAGATAAAACAGCAGAAAATGTAAAAGGCTAGTGATGCTGTGCTAGGGGAATAAGGCAAAGGAAATGTTAAAAACTGATAGCTTATTCCCAAAGAAACAGTATGAGCTCAGCCAAGCAGAAAAATGTGCAAATACTACTCTTAATTCACTCTAGACAATTTGTCGTTTATAATATTTTCTTTAAAGTCTGAGAAATCACAAACTTGGTGGGTAAACTGCTGCTATTTCTCTTGTTTAGTTGTTTGCCTGGCGAGGAGAATGGGAATGTGGGCAGGAGGTTGTAGAGGGCTATTTAAAAATTATCTGGAACCCTAAATGTTAATATTGAGGCACTTGTGGTAGCAGTTTCCTCTCATTTGTGTATTTAATTCTTTTAAAGCTCAAATAAATGAATCTCACAATTTCCTTCTCATTTCTCTTTTTCATAATGCTATTTTAATATTAATTCATTTCTAATAAATTCAGTATAGACAAATCTGTACACACATGCATGTGTAGGAGTTTGGAGTGCAATTTACTAAAATGATGAAGCGACATAGACTCTTTAACTCTTATTAACTTTCAGAGGAGCTATATTTCCAGCTACTTTTTTCCAAGGAAATTGATGGGTACAGGGTTTTTTGAGGAGGTAATGAAAGCTGTGCACATTAGAGTTAACAAATATATGGCCAGAAATTTAGGAATAAGTAACCTTAATTTGTGGATTTGTAAAATAACAACGGAAGATATAGTTCCATAGACAGTATAACTCCTTGTGAATTTGACAAATAGCTGTGATACAAATAAACAGAAAAATGAGGCAGTCAGTAAATAAATTATCAAGTGAGAAGTTTTCGTTTCAGTGGTTTTAGAATGAAATATTTTGGTTTCTTAATTTGAATCTTTTCAGTGAAAAATCTTTTCAAGTCTACCTGAAAGGAAATGTCTTGTTTTTATTTTTTAGCCTGAAGAAAAATAAAAGGTTTATTATCTCATTGAATCTCTTTTTTTTTTCCCCTCCCCACTTATTCGGTATACTAAAAATCTGTCATTCACACTTATTCCATTAATTTTGCTATGATTTTATTTTTTAAATCCCTTCTCTTTTTCCCAATAGCTGCACATCCAATGTTGAAACTAATCACTGCAGCAACACAGTTATTCCAAGGAACTGTGTGTGCCTGTTTCCTCATGAAAAATGACCCCTCAGGCAAGTAAAAGTTAACTGTGGGCCCTTAACTTTCATTATGTACTTCTTGTCTCACTGTCATTTTGGAGCTAAAATTAAGAACTGAAACAGATCTCCTAAATCCTAGCTACAATACCAAATTTCTTTCCATAAGAAAACACTTGATTACACCTCTGAGTCTTAATCAAGTAGATATAAAGTATGGCCTGATGAGCTAATAAGAAGCTGTGACTATCTTTTTAAATTATTGCTTCACTGCATCTGACGATGAGAGTTTGATTCTTAAATCATGTAGTTATCTTTAAAAAATTGTCCAATTATTGCAAAACAATCCAACATATTTTTGTAGGTAATTTTTAATAGAAGAAAAAAGTCCACAAAAATCGTTGCCACTCCAGATGTTACTTTTAATGGAATTACTTTAATGAAAGCTCTATTGTTCATTTTTTTCATGTTGTTCACTGTTTATTTCAGTGTTTTCAGTCTTCCACTAAGATATTAGTTGTCAAAAAGGAATCCTCCTTTAGGGAATTCTGAAAGATTAATTAGTAAAAATTTTAGGCTTCTTTCAAAATATTCTTCTGTCTTGTTTTGATTCCTGTGTATTCCCAATATATTCCAGTTGCTCATACCTACTCAATGCAAAGTTTCAGCCCTAGTAATTGTGGATTGACTTGTTTCTTTCTTCTGTGTCTAGGTCTGGAAGGCATCCATCCATGGACTTCGGGAGAAGCCAAGTGGTTGTGCAGGTTGTGCATCTGCCAGAAAAGCACTTTGCCACAGAGGACTTTTCATCTCTTGGTTGCTTCAAGCTACCTACATGTTTTGCTCAAGGCTTTCTGGGTTTTATCAAAAGAAAATTGGAGGCATTTGTTACTGATCTGTGTTTCTCTGCATGTGTTACCTAATGTCTTACTGTTCTAATACATGGAAAAATTTCCTTTCTTGGGGAAGCTTTTTATCCATCCGTTACCCACGGATAATGGTTTTATCCATTAGAGGCCAGGACATAATCTGGTATGCATTTTAGAACAAAGGGCAAAAGAATCTCATCCGAAATACCACTATAAGCTTTCTGTCAGTAGACTTTTCCCAGTCAATTTCGATCTGTTCATGCACCCACTGGAAGTGGGGAAATGTAATATTGAACCCAAACCCGTAATTTTCACAGCCTCTCTCAGGGACTGATGTAACAGAAAGTAGATAGTAAAAGGTCCTGGAGACTTTATCTTGTCCATTGCATTGTTGCAGTACAGGATCAGCTCTGTTCACATCACTCCTGATCACTTTTTCTCAAATATGCTCTGCAATGGGAAATAATCCACAACTGATGCACACAGACTAACCCAGTGCTTCAAAATCCCTTACTGTTAAGGGTATTCTGCATTATTCTGCTATTCTTCTGTTATGAATGAGTACATTCCTTCTTTTCCTGGTCTCATGAATGTGAAGAAAAGTATTTTTTTTTTCTTTCAAAATAAACATATGAGAAAAAAAATCATCTTCTTGGAAATTCCTACCGTATTCCCACTTGAATTACTGTTCTTTAGACTAAATAATCCTGATTATAAAAGTCAAAAAGCTCTCTAAATCTCTTTTAATTCTTGGAACTACCTGTGCTTCTTGCTTTAGCCCACATCTGCCTTGAAATACAGTACCTGAAAGTAGACAGTAGAGGCCTTGTCAAAGCTGTCAAGACCAGAAGGATGTACTGATGTGTCTTGAAAGCTGTGTTCCTATTGATATATCACATTGTGAAATTTGTCTCTCTGGTGGAGCGATATTTTCAATCGCGTTTAGCTTGTGATCCATTAAAAATCCTAGTTTATAACTTGTTTCCTGGATCTTATGTAGAGTGTTTCTTTTACTCATCAAAATAATTCTGAATCCTTACTCATTCCTGAAAGTCCTTTTTTGCAATAGAGTCACCCCTAGAGTCTCATATAGCAGGATATAATTTTTAATGTCCCTTGACAAGTGCAATTGCAGCATGTGGAGTCCATGCAGTCATGTTAAGCCTTCACAACGCTGTCTTCTTGCTACTCTAACCGCTCCCTTTGATGTGTGTATTGTGAGTAGCTCAGCCTGATGGCACATCACTCTGCTTTCAAACATGTTTTCAAAGGGGCTGTTTCTGCTGTACCATCCAGGAAGAGACACTCTTCAGAGCTGCTGCAAAGGCTTCTTGTAAGTGTGGCCACTGTGAGAAAAGCCAGCCTGTTGCCTGACGTTAGTCGTGTTGAAAGGGAATGCTGGATGAGCAAGGCTGCTGCTGAGCTTGTCCCCGTTCTCTCCATCTTTGATCTGATTAAGAAGCATCAACTAAACCTCGATGATAATCTGGAAAATAGTGAGTATGTAGTTCACCCTGCTTCAGAGAGCAGTAAACAGGGAATGGCAGAGTCTGCCTGTGTTGCACTCCATAGCAGCTGGAACAGTGATAATGTAGGTTCAGGGAAGCAGCTGCAGCATAGAAAACATACTAGTTTCCCCACTGCTTTTCTTTCAGTTTCATTTCTGCATCACAGAGGTGAAAAGCAATATCAGGGAGAGAAAAAGGAAATAAATCCAGATAAATACAGATTTGGGTTTCGACCTAATTTTGAAAACTACACTGCAGGACTTGCTTTAGGACAAGATAAGAGAGAAGTACTGTATTCCCTGATAGTCAAAAAGTTGAGAAAATGTAAAGTTCAGTTAGAAAATCAATGTTTCATTTCGAAACATTTTTACAACTTTTAAAGTTAAAATAAAAGTCAATTTTAGGAAGAAGACTGTTTCAAGTGCACAGAACTGAACCATTTTAGGCTTTTAGAGACCAAGGAGGAATCCTCTCAAATTAAATCATTTCCTGAAAATGAGACACACTGCAAACAATGTTAGTGTCTTCAAGTTGTCCTTCATCTCCCTCACCCAAATTGCCCATCATAAAACTTCACTTGCATCTTACAAAGAAGATAGTAAAAATAAGGAGTTAAACACAATAAAAAGCAAAAATCTTTAGCAAATGGAAAGGAGAGTGATGTTTCAACTTTTACTCCCCAAAAAAGGAAGGATATAGAGTCCTTTGGGAAAATGACTAATGTAGAAGGAGCAAAAGACTCTCTTTCCTGGAATAACAAAAATACACATATATTTTAATCTCTCTTCTGGCTTTCATAATGCAACTACATGCTTTTGACTCTGTGGTGCTGTCAGCAAAAATTAATTTTAAAAGTAGTACACATGAGTGACTTCAGCCTTTGCCTTAATTTGGTTTTTCACTAAGAGCCAAGATAAGGCACAGCCGCACAGAAGCAGGATGGACGGCTGTACACTATATTGTAGGAGACGATAGTGCTAAATTAATCATGTTCTATCTGGAATTTGCAATTCTTTCAGAGATGCTCAAGACAATATAAAAAATTTAGTGGTAACAGTGAAAGTAGGCAGGAGGTTGTGAGGCAGAAAGCTTCAGAGGGCACTTTAAATGTGAAAGATGCATTACAGTTTCTCACACATGAACAAGATAGCATGCCTTACTAAAAATATAATAAATACGGAGTGTATTCTGCCAGATGCAGCTGTGAAGGGAGCGCTCTCCCAGTCAGATGTACGGAGTGTGATTGACACCCCCTTAGTTTTGCTGTGATATGACTAAATATGAAAATGAACAGCCTCGGAATGATGTTTGCATTAGGAACAACATACTATTCTGTTCCTCTCAGAAACCCAGCAAGCAGATCAGAAGTTTTGGTACACATACTAGAGGAGTCAGTCTGTTCTTCAGTCAGGATTTCACTTTTCATTTGCTTTTCTGCTTCTCCTCTGCTTTTCTTCTTTTCATTTTCATTGCATTGTCTCAATGCTTTCTCCTGCTACAAACATCAGGGGAATGAAGGGAGACGTAAATTACCCCATTAGTGGCTCACTGCTGATCATCTCCTGTAATTTGAATAAATCAGTGCACGCCTGGCTGCAGCAGCAACAGGAGGATGAGACAGACATGCAGGTTCTCCCTCCATCCTTGCGAGGCTTTTCAACTCAAACACAAGCCTGCACAGCTCACTATTGCAAGAGCCCTCACCTTGAAGAAAGTAAAATGTGAAAGAAAGACTCCCCTTTAATTTGGAAATAAATAACTAGTGAATTTTTTTTTCCTTGCAAACCTATTCTCTGCAGTCAGTGGATCACAACCAGGTGTTGAAAGCTGCTGTGGGAGTTTCAACAGCAATCAAAAGCTCTTCATGGCAGCCCAAAAGTCACTCTGTTTCTAAGAGAAGAAAAGGTTATTACTGACTTGATCAAAATTAATGAACAAAGCTCACCCTTTCCAATCCAAATGCACTATTGATGCTTTTGAGCCGGGGCCACTGCTGAGGGTCTGTATGGGCTTCTGAATGCAAGGGAAGACCTCTCTCTCTTTTTCACATTGGGGGTTCAGAGAAGGGGGGAAGTGGCAACCTTTCACCAGGGAAACCCTGCACATACCTTTTAATCTTGACTCTCAAGAGGACTGTGGTTATACAGGTAAATCTGAGAACTGTGGGAAAAGCAGCCAAAAATATATGTGAGGAAAACTTCCTTTCTGAATTTAGAGGATGAGTATAAAATGAACACAAAGGAGCACCATGAGATAGTGACAGTGGGCATGAGACACATCATACAGTGTAAGGAAGCAATTTCTGAAATCATTGCCTCATGAGTTCAATTATTCTTGAATGTCCCGCAGCAGCTTCATATTTCTAGTTGCAAGAACTTATTTTGCAATTGAATTTTTTTGAGAGATCTCAACAAAAATTATACCTCACACTTTAGCTTGAGAGCCAGTGGTTTTGGAAACAAGAAGTGCCTTAAAGGATTCTTATGGATGTCAAAATGTCATCAAGGAGCATCTGGAGTATATTGGCCAGTTAAAAAGTATCTGTGACACTGCATTGGTGCAAATCTGCCAGAAAGTAAGAATACCTCTAAGCTTTATTTTTCACTATACTATTTTTTCTGGGAGAAAATATTGCAAAATTAATACTCTTAGAAATGGGAGGCTGAAAAAACTCTAATTTTTCACATTGACCTCTTTTGGCTCTTTCTCCTTTCACCCACTGTTGCTGTTTCCTGGGAAAAAGCAACCTGACAGCCCACACGTGCCCTAACCATGTCTTTAATGTGCCAGTAGCCCTGTAAGATCATTTAAAGAGCAGTAAGAGATAGGCAAATGAAACTACTGGGGAAACAATTTGAGTCTGTGCTGACTGAGTTTAGTAAACTACTTCTATCTACGTTAATTACAAGAGAAGATAATATTTTATTGTGTTATTGCTCATGTCACAAAAGATTCACTTTTGAGTTACCTGAATCTGGTGATTGTAACCATTTAATACAGTGAGTATTAATAACCGTTTTATTACAATTGGCTCATAATTTTTCAAATTCAATTTATGTATGAAATTTCATTTAACTAATGGAATTCATTTAATTATAGATTATGTGAGGCATATATGTTATTCTAAAAAAATCTAATAATTTGTAACAAAGATTGATAAGACTCAAAAGATCTCAGTAGATACATTTTCATTATAGTGTTCACAAAGTAACTAATAAATCAAAAATATTCTTTAAAATTCTTTTTTTTCTTGGAGTATGCACACTGTTAAATATTGCAAAGTCAATCCGGTCTGTCAGTTTTTTACCCATTCCAAAAGGGACCCATTTCTGTGGAAAATCAAGCATATTCTTAGCTTCCAAGCTATTATTTGGGTCCCAATAGCTTTGAACTCCTTTCAGTGTTTAAAAATATCAATCTGGGTTGGAGTATATTAATATTACTTTATAAGTTTTTGGTTTGTAATAGATAAAATTGATCCCAAACTAGAGAATTCATGATGTAGACCAGATGGTGGTAGTTTGTTGAAATAAGTTTTACTGCCTGTTTTAGCCTTCTTTTAGATGTCCTACACATTATTATTTCCTAATTTCATACTATTTTTACTAACTATATAGCATTGCAGGAGGATTTTTCTGGGTTTGGGGTTTTTTGCTCTGTAGATAATTCACCATGACACATGAGCTGATCCATTTGGTTACCAGGAACTGCAGATGCAACTTTTTAAGCTGGATTCCTTAGGTCTCCCCTTGTGCAGTAAGTGAAGGTGTGATGGCAGCATGGATAAGCAGCTGCTGTTTATTCCAGCTTTTACCTGGTCAGCAGGAGTAGCAGGAGCAGAGAAGCCATGGCTGACTCCACTCAGCATGGCCTGTACAAGCACACACGAGATTCTGGATCTCTCCTTCAACGCTGAGGTCTCTGCTATCCCTGTGTTATTATGGCTCTTAAAAGCAGTGGTAGAACACTGCAAGACCACTGTAAATACTAATTAAACCACTGATAACCTAGACTTACTACCAAACCTCTTTTCAGCGTGAATGTATTAAAAGGAGGGAGAGAAGCTCTGTGCAAGTTTTCTTGTTATAAAATGATGTAAAAGGGTGAGGAGAGCTCCAAAGCCAGGCAGTTATGACAGGTTGTTCTTGAAAATGCTCCTTTTGAAAATAACTTTCCAGTATTGCCAATGTTTATAAAGAACAGAGGAAAAGTTATCTTTATCCACTGGGGTGGCTAGGAAGGGAAAAGTATTAGGTCTTACCAAGTAGGTAATAATTCAGTGGTTTACTGTGGTGGCTGATTTGTGCATGTGTATATGAGAAGGAGATATTTCATGTTATGTTAATTGTAGATATATATTCTGGTGCAGTATCAAATCTTTTAGAGAACTATTTTAAAATAAAATATTCTGACTCAGCAGTATTTCAATATTTCTTTGTAAGTTGCCAGAATTATTTTTCGCATAGGTAAATAACATTTTATAGGTGGTTCAACTTTTTGTCTAATCAACTCCATATTTTGAGCTTCCTCCTATAGCAGTCAGTAGACAAACCTCTTCTTTAGCTGAACAATGAAGCATCCTCTGGAACTCTGTCTATAAATTAAGGTCTTCTTAATTAAGGTTATAGCTCCGTCTATAAATTAAGGTCTCCCACCATTAAGGTGAGAATATTTAAAATTAAATGCTGCAAAGCATATACATATCATCTGGGCTACAAAAATATATCAGATGAGCATATATTGTATAAAACAGGATTTATTGCAGATGGATATTAGTACATTTTCAAAAACAGAGAGTAAGCATTTCCATCAGTTGCCTTTAATACAATTTTGCTTATTGAGTGGTACTAGCTCTCTTCTGTCACTAGGACAGAGAATGTTCCAAGTGAGGAAACAAATTCTTAGAGCTCTTTTCTTCTGTGCAAAGCTGTGCAAATCCATGACTGGTCAACACAAAATCTTTTCAACTCTAGGAGAATATATCTTTTTATTTATAAATATATTATTTGTTTGGGATAAGATCTTAGCTTCTCTGGTCTTTGAGTACATTGAGATAAATCAGCCATAATTCAGAAGTGTTTTATCTGCTAGTCTTTGAAAATGGCAAGCTCTCTTTTTTGTCTTTATTAGGATTTTACATCATTCTAATTACAATATGGTTGCTAAGCAGAAGTAAAAAGCAGATTTTTGTGTTGATGCACATTAAATCTGAGATTTTCTCTCTTTCCTTGCATGAGAGAAATTGTAAGGGCTCATAGAGATCCACTACATTTTCTGTGTTCCCACTGAAACACCTTTCTGAAGAAACAGTCCATATATGTGTTCCTAAAAAATTTTATTGAACAAATATTATATCAACTTACATTGCAAATTAGACTTTATATAATTTGGAATTATTGCCAAAATATCTTCAGCCAAGGGTGAATACATTTTAAGCCTTCAAAACCTGGGCTAGGG
Organism: Vireo altiloquus; assembly: GCA_013396875.1. Lineage (NCBI taxonomy): Eukaryota > Metazoa > Chordata > Aves > Passeriformes > Vireonidae > Vireo > Vireo altiloquus. The sequence goes on along the minus strand of VZRF01003355.1, from coordinate 678,224 downwards.
CAGAAAAAGGCCTCAAATACTTTACTTGCTGATTTCTGTATTGGAGAGATAAAGGATTTCTACTAATGGATTGAACTGTGTGGCTTCTGGGGACAGAGTGGATGAGGAAGAAGCCACTCAGTCCTTAAGGACATTGTCCAGAGTTTTACCCAGAATGGGGAAAAGATTTCAGCTGGGGCTGATGTAGTCAAATCTGAGAGCCTGAAAATTCTGTCTCCCTCACAAAGACAACAAACAGAACTTCGAAACTGTGTTGCACTGTTTGACATCCTCCTCTCAACAGCTGATTATATCTCGAACAGCTGATTAGAGATTATTCTCTAATGGTGGTTGTACAGTAAGAGCAATTTCTATTAAAGACCTCTTGTTGCCTTTCACCTGCTTGGGCATTTCAAAAATTTCAGATTTTCTATCAGACTGGAATTCCACAGTCCATATTAAAATTATCACTTTGTCTTTGAGGAGATTACTGTCCAGCAAAGGTGCCTGCTTCACCTGGCAGCAGAGTTTACTTGAGAAGAGTATCCACCTGAGACTGTTTGTAGGGCTCCTCAAAGGATGTCTTGCTCTTGTGACAGTGACAGCAACCTTTCCCCTGTCAGTTCACATTATCCAATGGCAGAGTAACACTTCTCTTACTGTGAGTGGCAGAGATTATAGAAACTGTACTTTTTAATTAGGAGATATCATACATGCAGACACAAGTCTGGGCAGGAGCTCTGTTCCTGGCTGCTTAATTTATGCTGGTGCCCCTCATTTCCCATTCTGTTTGTGTCTACTCTCTAGTCTTGAGTTGACCCTGATTCAAGGCATGGGGGAAGGTGAGGTTCTTTGTGGTGGCAGGAATAAGTTTAAATTAAACTAAGTTTGAAGTTTAATTTAAGTTTTCCATTAACGAAAAGTGTAAGAACTCAATTTTATGCTGAATAAAATAAAATACCTTGATTTTAGGAGCTTAGGAGAAAAACAAGGACATGAAAAGATATATTTGCAGAGAAAGAGTCTTTGTCCTTTTTTGTGGCAACCTATTGATTAGGGCATGCATCCAGAGTGTGAGAGATCTGGACACCAGCCACTTCTCCCATTAATATTTTATAATTATACAGAAGGAAAAAGCAGCTAAAGAGAAATTAAGAACCTAGTCCAATTGCATTGGTAAGACAGACCCTGGGGCAATGGGAGACTGACAGTCAAATACTGCCACACAGAAGAGTGAGTTGAACCTAGGGCTCTTATACCCTGGCAGGTCCTAAATGTCACGTTACTGAGCAAAGGAGGAGCATCTTTTCTGCTGATATATCCTACCAAAGTTTACCAGCTCTCCTCTCTTTCTTCATCCTTGTTTACTGCAAGGTAACAGGTCAGAATTCTTAAAGAATGAGACCTACACATTGGACAAATAATTAATCAATAAATAATATAAAAAGTTTTATAACGTTACCTCTGCCAATTGGTCAGAACTACTGGGGAGTGCTTTCAGAGGTGTGTAGACATATTATAACAAAAATAACACAATTTTGATTCAAATTAGTACTGTATGTTTAATGGAAAATGAAATCAGGAATTTAGTTGGAAAGCTCTCAGCTAAACTTAAATAAATCTCCTTAAAATATCAAATAAAGAAAACACATGCAAAATAACTAAAGGCAGTATTAAGTCAGAATTTAAGAATTATAAGCATTCATCTATTTGTTTCATTTATATAAATATGAGTACCTATATATATTTCTATGTATTTTATGGTGTATATATGCTTTCAGCTGTTTATTTTCCTTTTTCTGTAAAGTTTTTCACCAATAGAAAATATTTTTAGTTAGAATGTCTTTCTCTTATGTGCATCATATTCTGTTCTGTATTCTCAAGGAGAATTGTTAATGAACAACAAATTAATGCACATATTTAGACTTGCAAACAAACAGATGAGATCAATTGGCTTGAGTGTATCCATAGTAATCCTTTTCCTACTTTCTACCTCCGTAAACTAAATTTGACTCCTTGGTCAGTTCCAGGCATGGAGACTTCAAAAACAAACAGGAGCAAACTTTTCAGAACCAAACTCACTTCCTCAGGCAGAAATCTCCTAGCCTTGACTTAGTTGTGAGGTGCTGATAAAGTGGTCCCCTTACATAAAGTACCCGTTCCCAGTCTGCTGGAGCAGTCAGGTGCACTGTTTCCTCAGTGAAAAGCAGTGGGTGTATTGCAAGGTCTCAAAAATCAGGAGCTTATTTAGATAAGTCCAAATTTAGATAAATTTAAGGTTCTTTCATTTGGGATCCCTTGAAAGCATCTCCACGCTTCCACCGACATTACTGAGAAGGGAAGCCACCATGGCTGTAGGATTAAACCACTCATACTATGGTTTCAGGCAAAGCTAAGTGTCTGTGTTAAGCAGACTCTTTTTAATATCTTTTTTTCTACAGCTTCTGCAGGTAGAGTCTAGGATACAAATATACACAATTTTACCACATAATTACTTTTGATTTGCTGGGCTGATAGCTGGAGTCAAAGCTGTCTGCATTTAACTGTCACAATACCTTTCAGGGGAGACTATAAATATGCATGAAGATAGAATGAAAATAATCTTCTTTCGGTCAAACATTTATCCAAATAACTTGATTCTGAAAAGTTTTCTCAGAAATCTACCATGTAAATTCACTTTTTGTTTATACAGCTAAGGAAACAAAAGAAAATACATGTTCTATGTATTTAAATTGTAGGGTTGATCTGCAGTTCTTTATGGGACTTTGCAACAGTGCATTTGCAAACTGGGAGTCTCCCCTACCTCTTCAATGAGCAGACATTTAAAGAAAGCTCAGGCAGACAGCAATAAAAGTGAAATTCTTCAGGAAGTGCTGCTTTACCTGCATGTACTGCTATACCTGCAGAAAACCAATGTATATGGAAAGGTTTATGGTATCTTTAGTTTGGATTTTGCCCAAATGTCAGCCAAGAGGAAGTGGACTGGAAAGCAACCCAAAATTGGGAGCATGGAGTACAGGGCATTATTCTTTCAGAAATATGTTCTGTATTTGGAACTCCAGCTCAGAGGAGGGAATGACTCTCTTGTGCTGGTTGAACTCCTAATTTATGAATCTGTAGAAATTTGAGCCCTGCAAATATTTGTGCTCTTGCCTGCTTGATTTTAAGCACTGGCAGCAAAGCTGAAATCGGCTTCTGGGGCCCAGGTGACAGAATTTCTTTGCAGAGCTGGGCACACTCGCTGGCTGTGCCTTTTAAGTGAGCCAGTATATAATAGTGGTGTCAAGGGGGAGGACGTGGGACACTGGCAGCAGCAAAGGCTGCAAGTAATAAAAAGTGCTTTTCTAATTGGCTGCAATAATGTTTAAATTTTCTAATAAATAACATTCACACACGTCACAAATAAGCCCTAGGTGAATGTTCCAATGGAGGTATTTATTTGGAGTACTGAACAGATTACATTTACAGAGTTATACTGCACAGCAGGGAAATCACTCTACGTGGAGTGACAGGGCAATGGTCTTACAGCAGTCCCCTTCACAGCAAAGCACTTAGGCACGTGAGGATCGATTTCAGTGGAGCAGCTCAAGCTTAGTATTATGGATGTCTATTGCTGAATTGAGTTGTGGAGACGTGCAGAAACCGAGCAACCTTTAAGAAAATATTTATAGGATCCAGGTGGGGTGTGATAAGCCCAAGTTCAAGTGAAAGAGGAGGACTAATTGCTTGCTTCCTTAATATTATGCCCTTGCATAACAGGTATAACTGTCAAAATAATGGAGTTTATTTTTTTTATGTGCTAATGATTGCACTCTGCAGATGAAAAAATGTGCTCTGTCAAGAGAAATACACCCACAACAATTAATTCATTTTTTAATTAAGAGATGTTATACTATTTTGTACCTTAAGCCATGCAGCTGCTAGTGTTTACTGCATCTCCCTCTGTATGTGTGTTTGGCCCTTCTATCAAAATGTTCTCCTCAGAGTATTTCTTTTTTTCCTGTGCTGTGCCGGGATGCATGAGGGAACAAGAAGAAACCTGACTAATATTGTTTGGTAATACGGTTGTTTGCAGTTTATTTGTTCTCTAGTGGATTTTATTATAGCTGCTGAATTTTTACTCATTAGTTTAATGGTGGTTATTTTGCAGATTTCTTTTATTCTGTTTTTTTTATTGAAACCTTATTCACAATACCACAGTGACTTGACTATGCTCTTCATGATGCAAAATTTAATTAGATACTAACTAAGTAAGTGGTCCATTAAAATATTATTCAGATTGTTCAGGGAAATGTTTTGGTAAACATTTTCTTTGGAAGTTGACTTTTTGGTAAGGGAAATGGAAACAGACAAATGAATGCTGCTGTTTATTTTGTCTCTCAGCATGCAAAGGGTGAGATAGTGTGCATCTGAATTACATCTCCATTTGCAGTGGGAGAAAGGACCTTGCCATTAGAGGAATCACAGCATCCATTTATTATGCAGTTCAGGTCTAGACTGCCTATACTGCAGTCCATCAAAAAGTATTTTAGGGGAAAGATGCTCATAATGAAGCAGGGAGCTCCACTGTTTGAATGATGATGATGATGATGCACTGCAGTTGCCAAAGCCACATAATACACATTGCTGGAAAATGTCCCATAAAAAAAATTTGAGCTGGAAATAAAGATATACATTGTGTGTATTTAAGTATGGCTCCATTCTCTAACAAGAGAGGCTTTAATTATACATGGGTTTTCACAAACAAGTTAGTTCAGAGAGTGTTCAATTCACAAAGGTCTCTTTCTCTATACTCTGGGCTCTCTGTTCTAAGCAGTTTTGCAGCTATTGAAACAGCTGCACAATTTTTGATTTGGTCATGGATACTTTTAATGTGCACATAAAATGAAGAGGAGAGGGAGGGAACACTTCTTTGCCAGCTCCATGCAGAAGAGTGAGCCAGCTTGGTATCTGAAAAATATTGAACGGGTCTGTGCTGACCTAACGGAGCCAGAAATCGGACCTCTCTAAGTCACATGCACAGCTTTGATGTGAAGCAGCTTGCCAAGTGGCAGTACATCCCTTGATGGTAAAAGGGAGGGGGAGAGAGACCTGTTGAATAGGGAGGTGAATGGGAAGAGAAAAGGTCAACCCTGGGAAGGTGAGAACAGCATGTGAAGTAAAGGGATTCACAGAAATTTCAGAAATGCAAGGAAAGAAAATTTCTCTCTCTAGACAGTGTGTTGAAATGTTTCAGATAGAGATCTGTGGTCAATGCTGTCCCTCACCCCCCAAAATAAGCTATTTATTTCAGTACCATGAATCTACTTTCTGCTCTCAAGGATTCCCTGGTCTGAAGCATCAACTGCTTTCTGCTGAGGTGTGGCCACAGGAAAGTATAGTCGATGTTGTAGTGTTCATGCAAAAACACGAAGTGGAAATATTGCTAATGAGCAATCACATTAAAACCAATGCTACAGATAAAGGGGAAACTGAAGTAGGAGGCAGAGCTCCAACCTAGAACTCCACCAGGAACTACTATTCTTTGATGCTACCATTCAGCAAATTAATAACTTTTCTCTGCAAGAAGTTCATCTGGGAATTGGACTGGAATAAAGGACAGGGTCTTAGGGGAGTATGGAAAGAGTGAGCCCATCAGCATTGCCAATGGGATCTTTTTTGTCCTATGTTAAAAGATGTATTATTTGCTCTAAAAGGAAGACAAACCCAAGGGCCATTCAGGGTTCTGGATGGGAAACATGGCCATGCTCAGGAAAGACAAAATGGTCTCAAGATACCTTATAGCAGAGACTCATTTCTCAAGGAAGTTATCAATTGGTTTTCTGGTAGTTCCAAAACCTGCTAGGTTTTCCACCAGCAGAGTAGCTGATGTGTCTTGTGTTAAAAATTTACATCTTTAGGCTCAGTTCCTGTGTGAACTGCCTGTAGTGTCAGTACTTCCATTGCAGCCTTTCATTCCTCTGGGGAAGGAATAGAGCTCCTTTTGATTTCTATAACCACTTCATTGTACAACACTTGTAAAAATGTAGCCACTTATCAATTAGCATTAAAATCAGGTAACATATTAATAACTATTATCATGAGGAGTGCAGACATGTATGCATATGTGCCTGACAATGTGTACCTACTCATGCTCATGGTTCATCAACAGTTCAGACAAAACTGTGGGATCCCAATTCCTTCCTTCTCCTTTCTGCTTCCCTCTTTCTTGCTGCCTAGGAAGATTCCTTGTTGGAGACACTGTATCCACTGTTTCTGGTATCTAGAGCTGCAGATGGGTGTTATTATGTCAAACTTGCTAACACTGAGCTGTATAGCAAAAGTGCTTTTCCTTTGAGCTATGGCTCAAACCAAAGAAGATCAGGAAAGGATGTAGCAATAACGATCAAATGAGAAATTGTGGAAAAGTCATGGATGTCTCAATTAGAACTGGGCTCTTTTGTTAATAGATTGGTGCCTTTCTAGAAAAAAAAAATCCAAATTCATAGTGTGTAACTTGGCTTGTACATATCCATATACACTTCACCAGCGGAACAGTGGCTGTGTGCCAAAGACATGTTTTCTTCAGAGTCTGGAAGAGATGATTTTTACCACAGGTTGGCACAAAACTCTTCTGCAGAAGCCACTGCTACACAGATTATGTAGGCTCCTGCTGAGTCTGCCTGGCTCATTCTACCTGAGTAGTTTGGGATTCTGTCACAAAATACACTCCCAGTGAGGTCAGTATGAGTTAACTGTTACTTCCAAGAAGTAATTTTAATGTTTCTACTATTTCAGTACCTCCCAGTAAACACCTCTTCCAAAATTTCCTGTAAGAGATCAGCTACGATAGGAATGGGAAAAACCAAGGGGTTGATCTGAATACTATTTCAAAACACAGCTCTCTGTATTATTAGACTGAGTACTAGAGAAGGTCTTAGAAAAGAAGGCAGCATGAATCCATCTGCAAAGTCACTGTACTTCATGGCCAGTTACTTCTGCTTTTTATCTCAAGAGGTGGATACTCCATGGGAAAGTTTCAATGGGAAAATTTTTCTTACATCAATAGGGCAGTATGTGTCAATGGAGCCAGGGAAAGTCGAAATTGGCATGTAGCCATTTTGGAATATGGGGCTTTGCAAGCACACATTTGTGGTGTGCCTGTGGATCTCCTTTAACACAGTGCCACTCAGTGATAGGGATGCAGCATGGCGAGGGCAGAGGAACTCAGATTCCATGAAGGCGCAGACATCTGCCATAAATCAGCTCATTTATTCTCACTCTGCTGGGGGCAGGAGCACAGGGATTTGCTTTGGTTTCAACTGAATTTGGTTTGGATTTTTTACACAGATACTTTGGAAATAACTTTTTGCTTCCAGTCATCAGAGTTTATAAGGTTATTACTGGTTGAAATCAACATGCCTCTTAGGTTAAAGCCTTTCACTTGTATATTTACACATCCTCTTCAATGTTCCAGACATCTCTCTCATGCTTTGCCTGCAGCCTATTTTGTATTTAAAGTTGTCTTTGGACCTGAGATGTAGCTTGTTGAATCTGATCTAATGAAATGAAAACTAGCCTCAGAACTAGGGCACAAGAACTGAGATCCTAAATTTTGCCTTGATTGTATCTTGAGTCTCAAGCTACATTCTCTGGATTTTACATCGTGCGATCTTTCCAAGAGCATGAATATCCCTTGCAGAGGTGCTAGTGATAGGGTTTCCCTTGCATAACATTCCCTGACTGTAGGTTTTATTTTCATGGAAAAAATTTAGGATACCAATTTAATGTTACTGAAAATGACTGGGTAGGACACATTATCTCTGTCATGAATTTAACAAACTCTACATTAAAACTGTTCCTTCAGGGGCCTTGTCCATATTTTTCATGTGGGAAATTTTCTTATTGTTACTGTAATTAATAGAAAAAACTATTGTCATCTCTCATGTACATTTATTACGAGAAAAACTCATTTTATGACATGGCTGAAACTCTCTAATTTCCCCCATAAGTGGCCTGATAGGCTTCTAGAAGGCAGTCTTATCCTGTTTTGGTCCTTGCTTTACTGTCTTAATTTCCATTCTAAATGTAGGCTTAGACTAATTGTCTCTTATGACAGAAAAATTATATTATCACTTAGAAGCAGATTAATTTGGAAAGTTATCTAACCTAATACTACAAGTTACATTTATGTTGTCTCACTGGTGAATATAATGAGATTAGCTATCAAGTTTTTGGGTAAGTTCTATCTCTTTTAATAGTTTTAGAAATGATAGTAGTTAAAAGATCTCTTCTACTGGTGATTGCTTTGTACTTTCCCACCATTTGCAGTAATAATTGCAAAAGCAAGTAGTGGAATGTGAGGTTTCAACCCATATTTTATAGGTCACAAATGGGCTCTAAAAACACTGCAGTCTTGCAATTTCATCTAGAGATAATTATTAGATAATGCCAGTAGTAAATTATTTGCTGCTCATATACTTCCTAATATTCACTACCCACAGGTAATTATTTCACCATTTTAAAGAGAAAGTGTATTTGAAACTATTAGCTATCACTTTTAGGAGATGTACACACAACGAGAAAGCCATTGTCCCAGCATTGCAATCCAGAAGAGTCTTTACCTGTATGGCATTGCTTCCTCATCTCTGATACATCTCATCACAACTGCTCTGGGTTTACACAGGTGTAAGAGACGCCAGAATTTTTGTGTCTTCATCGTATACCTGGGAGGTTTTTGGTTCATAAAACCTGTTTTGGTGCAGCTGACTTCTTCAGATGACTCCTACTTGATATGGTAAGGACTCACACAAGACAAAATTTTCTGTCTTAAGGTAGAACTCAAAGGCTGAAAGACAGATCATGAAGCCATTTTGATGGCACAAGCATAGAGTTTAAAATCTCTATTTCTTGGAAAATATTGTAAAAATAAGGAGGACTGTCAACTTTCTTTTTTAGAAAACCTAATTCACTTGGTGATGGCTGGTGTTAATTTTCCTGGTGGATAATTGACCATGTCATCATCTATAACTTACAGGCAGAGTAGACTGCACTTTATTTCTAATCAAATCCATATTTTACTTGCTTTTCCACTCCAGAGACCTCAAACCCACCTTTTATCTTTTAAATTATAATCAATTCAGGCAACTCAAATTGTTTCCACGCTACCACAGATCTGGCTGCCACACACAGAACTGTTCTCTTATGGTCAAGTAATTTAAATTACAAATTTAATGGTAAATTAAATTAATCCAAAACATGCTCTTTAGCTCCATGAAAACAAGATTGGAAAGAAACATACCTTGACAGAAATTTCACTATTAATGTATTTGCTGAAAGCTCTTCATGAAGTTGTTTTTGTCTCTGACAAAATCACTTAGAAGTAAGCAATATAATTGCAACAGTAGCCTTGACTGAAGCATTCAGTATCTCTGTGAGCAAAGGTCTTCTGCAGAAATTTTTACAGTATCTTATCATGTTTAGTAGTGGTATCCAAAGGAGGCTACAGAGACTGTAAAGGGCCTAGAGGGGAAGCCATATGGGGCATGGCTGAGGTCACTTGGTCTGTTCAGCCGGAGAAAATGAGAATGAGGGGAGATGTCATTGCAGTCTCCAGCTTCCTTGTGAGGGGAAGAGGAGGAGCAGGCACCGATCTCTTCTCTGTGGTGACCAGTGACATGTCCTCGGCAATGGCCTGAAGTTGTGTCAGTGGAGGTTTAGGCTGGCAATCAGGAAAAGATTCTTCACCCAGAGTGGCTGGATTCTAGAACAGCTTCCTAGGAAAGTGGTTACAGCACCAACCTGAGGGAGTTCTAAAAGTGTTTGGACAATGTTTTTAGGCACATGGGTGATTCTTGGGGTGGTCCTTTGCAGGGCTGGGAGCTGGACTGGTGTTCTTTGTGGATCCCTTCCTACTCAGGATATCCTATTATTCTATGATCCAGACATCTCTTCTAGGCAAAATTCCTTTCTGTCGATACATCTACTGCATGATGCCTCTTATGCTTTTGTGTTAGGATCTGGAACACCTTAAAAATAAAATAAAAAATCCTTTAAAATATCTCTGGCATGGTGTAAAACCTCGAAAAAAACCCAAAACCAAAGAAACATCTGTTTTGATTCTGATTACCACTAACATTGGCTGAGTCACATTAATAAAACTATAGACATTCCCCAAAACTGAGGCTTAAGGAGTTCCCCTCTACTGAAACCACCAAAGCCAGTTCTCCATTAAGTGTTTTGGCAGTGCACTTTCCATTGATGGAGGCATGAAACAAGTAAGTCCCAAATCCAGGGGAACTCCTTATCTGTATCCCCTCTCTAGGTTTGAATTCCTCCTTTTTCAACAAGATTCACTGCTCAAGCAGATACCTCTTACTAAAACTACTGCTGGCAGATGGAGGGGACTTGTCAGACTACTGCCTGGAAGCTCACAAGGCACCCTGGTGTGGTATTTGTGTTAGCATCTCTTTCATGAGTACTTAAGCCATCCCAAATTTTTTAAAAGACTTGTCATTGTTACTCAAGTAGATAAAAGCTTCATTACATTTCAGGCTACCAATGCTGCCTTCTTCATGAGTTAAGGGATGTTAAACACTACTAAAAATTGATAAAGAATCAAATCACTGCCTAATTTACAAAATAACAGTCAACTGACACCACATTAAAAGGCTGATCAGCCTTCAAAATTATTGCAATGTGTTTATTTTTTAGATCATTTTTAGTCTTTGAAATGTCAAACATAGTGATCCATCTGAGCTGCAAAGTGGATGAACATACTCAGGACTGTCATCTGCCTGGAGAAGAGTTGAAAGCAATTCCATATGGATTCATTACAGAACTTATACCTGTTCTGCATAAAATTCATGAAGAACAATGTAACCAATCAGCCCCAGTTCTGCTACTCAATTGGTTCAACTTTTGAGAAGAATAAACACCTTTCAGCTAACATTCATTCAGGAGTGCAGTAAAGCCAGGTTCATCATACCTGTCCCCTCCTGACCCTTTTGTTGCTAAAACTTTTGAGTATACAGCCCTTATCTCACACTTAAGAATCATAGAATCATAAAAATCTTGCTTTGGAAAGGAGTCTAAGGATCATCTAATTTGATCCCCTTGACATGGGCAGGGACACCTTCCATTAGACCAGATTGCTCCAAGCCTCATCCAACCTGGCCTTGAACACCTCCAGAGATGGGGTATCCACAGCTTCTCTGGAAAACTTGTTTTAGTGTCTCACCACCCTCACAGTAAAAAAGTTCTTCCCAATATCTAATCAAAACCTGCTCTCTTTCACTTTCCATTCCCTCTTGTCCTGACACTACATGCCCTTGTGAAAAGTCCCCCTCCAGCCTTCTTGTAAGCTGCATTCAGATGTCACACTCAGGAATGTGCTCTGAGGTCTTCCTGGAGCCTTCTCCAGGCTGAAAAGTCCCAACTCTCTCAGCCTGTCTCCATAGGTGAGGTGCTCCAGGCCTCTGATCAACTTGGCATCCTCTTCTGGACTAATTCCAGCAGGTCAGCGTCAATACACTTTTAAAGCAAAAGCCTAAACTGAGTTTCCTAGAGCAACATTTGAGTTCCTCAGAAGAGCTGAGCTTCTGCACCCAGAGGACCTTACAAATAAGGCATGCATGTTCACCATTAGTTCTGGGAAACTAATGAACTCTGGGAATATGCAGCCCAGCATATGGGCTCTGTAGAAACTGTTACTTTTAAATGGAATTTCTTGAATGACTCTGGTGGTTACTGCTTTTCTTGCCCAGGATTATACTATACAGAACCCATGGTTCACAGTTGCAAGAAGGAAGCAAACTTGGTACACTTGAAGCAGTATAGAGGTTGTTTGGGCTTTGGGTGCTCAGTTCTGAGAATCCTTTTCTTGCTATAGCTGCCTCAGCCAAACTTGCTTCCTTTCTGCTATGCTGAACTATCTCAGGAGCAATAGACATACAAAATATTTAATGTTGTTGGACTAGAAATAGGAAATTTTCCTGAATTATGGAAACAGAAAAGGGACTCTCACAGAAGCTTCCTCATAGCTCAGCTAGAAGTCAATCAACCATGTGACACAGTTCTATTGGAAACTAAGCTTCATTAGTTCTGGTGCTCATGGTACTACTTGTTTTTAATTAAATTACTAAATGAGGGATTACGTGCAGAGACTGCACTGATACTGTAATTGCTTCCAGTGATGAAATTCAGATTTCAGGCCGTGAGCTTCTGTAATACAAATGGATTCTTTATCTAGCCAGAATGCAGAGCTGCAGCTAGTTACAAATAAGGCAATATCTTTATTCACAGCAAAACGGCTGTTCTGGCATTAGCACTATGATTATTGTGTGACCTTTTCAAATAAGTGTGCATTTAAATATATACTCATATCAATGCATGAGTAATACAGAAACTAGAGCCAAACTTTATAGTAATAACAGCCATCAGTTTTCTTCAGTTATAATTTGAGTATGAGACTTAAGTATCCATTTTAACAAATTTGGAGTTTGCAAAGCTAGTAAGGAGTGGAATGAGCATATCTATTCTGATCTCTATTTTAACATCAGCTGTAGAACTTCAGTCAGTAGTTTCTGCATCACGTATAGTAATTTATCATTGAATTAGAGCACAGCACTTAGGAAAGAGTTGCAGGAAGAAGATGCAACCTGCCCTTTTATGTTCTCAATTCAAAACAGGCAGTGAGGCAGGTTGGTCCAAAGCTGCAGGCTCAGGAGCTGAAAATGCCTGTGTGAAAGAGTGAAGCATAGATACAGACATTCATTCAACAGAGAATTGGCTCAGCCTTGTTCTTAAGAAGATATCAAATCTTAATTTAAGGATGCCATATAACAGTGAATAATTGTCTAAATTATCCTTATTAAAATTTACCCCCACAGCTTGAAGAGCTTTCTGTTCATGTAGTATGTGTTAAGACACTGCCTCACCTTCTTCTTTTAAAACTAAATGAAGTACTATTTATATATGTCCATTAGGATATATTCTTCAGTTTTATCTCAGTTTTATCTTTATTTTGACAGTATATATATATATACACACACATATATATACTGTATATGCCATATATATTGTGGTGCAACTAGGCATCCACCAGCTGCTCATTCATCCTGCAGATTGATGGAGGAGAGAATTGTGAAAGCAAAAACTAGAGGAAAACAATGGGTTGAAATGAAGGCAGTTTAAAAAGGGAAAGAAAAAAATCACAAAGCAAGCGATGCAAAGGCAATCACCTTCCACCAGTAGATCCTTGTTCAGCCAGCCTCTGAGAAACCTTGGACTATTCCCAGTTTTATTGCTAAGCATGACACCATGTAGTTCACCAAACACCCCCCTGGTATGTTGGGGTCAGTGTTACAGGTTCAGGACGATGCCCATGCACAGAAAACTCAAAACACAGTTAGAATTGCAAAGTAAATCAATTTTATTAGTCGCATTAGCAATAAATACATACCAACCCCTGGATGTTGGAGAAGCTGTTGAGGAGAGGGAGATAGAGCATGGCTTCTGAGCAGGAGGGCCAGGAGGGTAGCACTCCTTCAGGGCATCCCCTGGATGAAAATCACACGCTCTTCCACCCCAGGACCACACCTTATATCTCCTCCTCAGGAGTGGCCAAGTTCAACATCATCTCGTGCGGGGCCTACGCATGAGATGAGGTCACATCGGCCTATGATCACACCTCCATGCCAACAATGGCTCTATTATGTATTGTTTCCCCTCTCCCAAGATGAATCCCACCAGGTGACCGATACATAGTTTCATTTCCAAAAGTTAGTTCCACTAACTAACAATAAAGTTTTCCTCTGCATTATCTTGTCAATGTGCACAACCATGGACCAAACATGTCAGGCCTCAGACTCATCTCCTATCCCTGACACAGTCACAGCTGTTCTGGTTGTGCACCCTCCCAACCTCTCACCACTCCCAGCCTCCTCACTGGTGGAGAGGACAGCGAGAAACAGAAAGCCTTTGAGGCTGTTCGAGTACTGCTCAGCAGCCTCTAAAAAATCAGTGACTTATATACACTGTTTTGGTCACCAGTTTAAACCACAGCACTACATGAGTTGCTATGAAGAAAATTAATTCCCTCTTAATGAAGAAAAGGAAGCTGGGATTTGATTTCTTTGGTTCACAGGGAACTGATATCCTGATCTATGTATCTGCAGAGTAAGGCTACCAGCTGAAGTATCTACACCAATAATGCAACCTAAATTGCAATGGATGATACTGAAGCTGAAGCAGCATCTACATCCAAAGTTTAATAATAATATTTCTTCTGAAACAGAGAATAACAAATAATAAAATACCACTAGTACTGAAGGAAGTTTATAGAGTCAATAAAACATCTATCTATTACACGTCAGTAAAAAAAAAAAAAATACTTTTCTGATTGCCACCACATTTTAAGTTAAGCTTCTTAAACAGACAATTTTGATCCTGTTTTTTTGGGGAGGACATACCATTTTTCCCTTCAAGTCCTGTGGCTATCTCTGCCCAATTCCTTAAAGATGGCTGTTCAAATTCCTTAAGTATATAGCTCATCAAGGTACTAGTCTGTTCTCAGTTATGTGATAAAAATATCATCTCTACAGGCACAAAGGTGCACAAATGAGCAATGGTAACTGGGGTAGCCCAACTAAAACCCTGCCTAGCAACCTCCAGACCCATCACAGATGAGATGTTGGCCCCAGGGGTGAAGCCTCTCACCACCAGTCAAGGGAAGCAGTTCTCCAGAGCACCTTTTGAACTGAGGGAGATCACTTCCAAGGGACATGGGCCATGTTATGGGATGCAAGGGAAGAATGGTTTGGAATTTCACAGGACCTGCTATAGGATGGTCAGGGTAGGAACTAGGTGGTGAGTAGGCAAAGCGGCCCAGGAGCCATGGGGTATCTAAAGATAAGGCCATGGGAAAAGCTGACTGCTGGAAGCACCATGAGAGTCCTATCCCACTGCTGGACAGATCTTACGTGTTGGTGAGAGACCAGTGTGGGGGTGTACATGAGACACCTGGAGACAAGAGGATCCAGGGGCAATTTACTGGACAGGCTGCATGTCCAATCCCAGCTGCTGGAGAGATCCACATTACATTTATATCTGTATTTTTTCCACAAGCAAGCCTTCATCTTGATCAGCCAGAGAGAACAGGATGAAGCCACAAGTGCCATTTGTGTTCATGTGTGTCTGTCTGTGTTGATTTGTGTGGTAGGACAGATATGTTTGTTTATACACATGTATTGTACACACGCATTTGTGCATCTGCCTACTGGGAATACAGCTCCAGCCTCATCCCTGCTCAGAGATGGCTGTCTGAAGCTGTGTCTCATTGTGGACCTCAGATTTGGCCGCCTCTGTGAACCTCTACTGACATTTCAACATGCTTTACATATATTGAAGCCTTCTGGATTAACTTTGTTCTAAAGATACTACACATACAAAAGCATAGCAGTAGTGACCTTTGTTTTGTTCATGTGGAAGTGTTCCTTTCTATTTATCCCTTTACTAAAGCATACCCTTCTGCCACATTTATGTATTGTAGTTAAAAAAGGTGTCTGACAACTTACTTTGTTAGAAGAACTTCTTTCTCTGTACTGGTAAAGATCATCCAAGTTCAGAGTTATCTTCTGCCAGACTGGTAAGAAATTCCTCTGTCACTTCTGTGTCTGTCTCTTTGCAGCACGGTGGTGGCACTGCATGTGGAGGGAAAGCTGTTGAAATCAGCTGTGCACAGCATACGTAGATCCCACCTATTTTATTATTCATATTAACCTCAGTTCATTTTAATTTTATGTGAGCGTTTTGATTCAGGTATAAAGCAATTTTTTATTATATAATATGTTTTATTATTATTCTTCCACCTTACACCCTGAAAGGTCCCAGAGGACTCAATTTCTACCATTTGACTATTTGCAGTGTTTCAAAGTAACCATGGGGTGCCTGTCCTTTTTAGCATCTAATTACACTTTGTAAGGGCTTGATTACCAAAATGCATTAAACAATAATTAGATAAGGATAATTTACATCCAAACAATAAAGTTGAAAAGAACAATATAACTGGTAATTGGCCTTGACCAAGGTAAATAATGTCCTCTTTTTTTATTTACATTTGGTTTTCCCCATAAACTGCCTACTGGGTTGTACAGAAGTAAGAGGCTAGCAAAAATCTGAATCCCCATCCATCAGTATTAATCTCACACTTTACTGAGGCCCCATCCATTTATCTTTCCGACACAAATTAGAAATTCAAGAGTTTTAACAAATGAGCCTGCAAATGTAAACTTATTAGGCCATATATTTTTACTACACACTGTGCAGTGCCCTCCACAAAGCTGTCCCTTCAGAGAGTGTTTTCCTATTTTGTGTTATTGATGGCAGCTAACTAATCACATTTTTAATGTTGTCTTTGGGGAGGGCTGTTTGAGTGAATGTGCAAGCTAAACTACCCAGAATAAATCTACCTTATTAAATGCTTGAAATTATGTGTCTTTTACGATAAAGAAACTCTCGAGCATTGTTACATTTGCTAACCTTCTTTTTTGTAGAAATCAAAAGACTGGGATTAATTAAAATAATACATCAAAACAGGGGTTTGTACAGAATGTGTCTGCACATGAGAGAAAGGCCAGGAAAAATTGGTTAATTGGTCTCTTCATCCCTTCTCTCTTTCCCTCCATTGAAATATCTTTTAAAATTGCTTTTAAACTAACCTCTGTTAGCTAAATGTTGTCATTATCTATGTTATTGGAGAATCTACTAGTGAACAGATCAAAATGCAAACCATGAGACACACCCTTTCTGCACTTATCACAAGAGTTTTTCAAAGCTCCTGCATAGCAAAGAGACTCCCTGAACAAAGCATTTCCAATTTTACAAAATCTGGTTATTTTACTGATTATTTTACTGAATTTCTGGAGGTTTCTGTTAAGTGATACTTTTAGTGATCTATCTGGTTTTCTAAGGCATACTTATTTGTATGTCTTTAAATGTGTATCATTTTAGAGAAGACTGGGAGAAGGGACTGATCTGAATGGCAGAGGCTTTCCTAGAAGATAATGTTTAAAATCCTTTAATACACACAGATAAACAACTTTGACCAATAACATTCAGGCTATTTTATCTCATCATTCTAAGCATTTAACAAAATTATGTAATTACTTCGAGAACCTTTACTACTTTGCTAAAATCATCAGTAGAAATGCTAATTGCTCTTTCATTGCTTCCTTCCCAGCAGTAAATACAAGTGGATTCTTGTCTAAAAGAAAATAAAATAAGGCCTATTGTCTGTTTCAAAGATTTGAGCAATGAAGCTGGTTTGGCTGGATGAGGACTTCTAGGACTGCTCAGTGTACATTTCATTAGTGACTCCATTAGAAAAGGCAGAGAAAATTTTCTCATTTTTCAGATAGGAAATGAAACTTGAGAGCTAATAAGTGATAGTTTTACAAAGTAAGGCAGGGAAGGAAGTTCAGTTTGCTTTACGTGTACAACAGTCCAGTGCCTACTTCTGCCCTACTCACCATTTAAAATCAGATTTCATTTGTAACAGACATTTTATAGAAGTGTTTCCATGAAAATGAAAATTATGGAGGGAAAGAGAGAAGGGATGAAGAGACCAATTAACCACAGTTCTTGATATCAGTCCAAAGAAAAAAGATCTTCAACACATGGCAAGAGAAGTGTTGTGGAAAGTATACAGATTTAGGTTGAGTTTTCTCTATTTTTGCTAAAATACTCCAGTTGGTACAATGGACCAGTCGGTCATCATTTTTCTTTTCTTAATTAGACTTCAGATTCTGCAGTACTTAGCAATTAATAAATTATTTAGATTATTTTGTATCAACTGTACAAAATATATCAATTATTTGGATTATTTTTTATCAACTGTAAAAAAAAAATTACATTAAATATATGGTTTTGCAGCTGTTGTCACAAGCAATTTGCTTATTGGATGAAGTCACATTTTTAACAAATTGCTTGAAATTTTGTATGACTTTTTTTGTTATTAATATGTACCAACAGAGAACCCTGTAGATAACATTACAGCAGTAAAATTATCCAGCAGAATTTCAGAGCAATGAATATTCTGCCATTTCAATACAATATATATCCTATAAATAGCACTCTAATGGATATGAAATTACAAATACTGTTATGTTGTCGAAACCCTATGGCTTGTGCTATAGAGGAGGTCAGGCAAGATGATCATAATGGTCCCATTTGGCCTTACGATCTATGAATTTCCAAGAGTTATAGGCCTAGTTTAAGTGCACCCTCAGCATGAGTTGCCTTATTATTTAGCAGAAAGGGGGAAAAATTAACCTTGTTCATGCTTATACTGTAATGCAGTAGGTCAACACACATTTTACCCATAGGGTAAATAAGTTTACTTTTTTACATAAAAAGAACAGGCAATTTAACATATGTCTTTCCTCGTATGTACCCCAGATCACAGAGATATGCATGTGTAATCTGCTAATCATGTCTGTGTGTGCTTGTTCTTTTGCATTTAGCTATAGTCAAGAGCTAAGCTCACAGGAAGGAGGTCATCCTTGTATAATAAAATATATAGGGAAAGATGGAGCAGTTACATGCTGATGAAGTTACTTGCAATCTAAAGCAAAACAAAAAGCAAGTTAATGGAAGTTTGTTTGTTCTAACATCCAACCTAAGAAACTGAGCCAAGGAGAAACCTTTATTTACCCAAGCAGGCCTGGGAAAATGAGAAAATCCCCATGAATTACATGAAGGTACTTACAGAAGCAGGGGAGACTGTTTTTAATCAAACATCAATAGATATCTAGTAGAAGGATAAATGAAAAGTGTACATTTTATTAGAGCTGAGGGAATATGGCAAAACATTTTTCACTAGTTCAAATTTTAAACACATTTATTGCCCTCACTCTGTCACATTTCTCTCACTTGACTAGCAAAACATTTTATGGATAAGGACATTAAAGCATATAGAACTTAAAGAAATTCTGCAAAGTAGTCTCTGAAATTATAAATCAGACATTTACATCAAGAACCAAGTCTGGAGACCTGCATATTCCCATTTACTTAGGAGACAGATTAACTTAACGAAGATAGTTCAGAACCTAACTTCCCTTTTCAGAAACTGCCTTTAAGACCTACTGTCACAGGTATTTTGACTGCAAAACTCACCCATAAATGAGAGCCATGACCATATGACCATATCAGAGAGCTGATATTTTGTTTTCTGGTTGTTTAATTTGCTCCCTTCCATTCTCAGTTTCTCACACTACTTCAGAATAAATATAACATTACACATAACTAAGTTCGGAGAAAAGCAAAGGAGGTAAAACAAGGGATGAGGATTATTACTTTAATGAATGCAAATATTCCAGGATTTAACAATAAAATTTCCATGCTTCAAGAAGTTGAGTCAGAAACAAAGGAAGACATTATTTTGTATTGTTTTCTGGTTAAAATCTGAGAAAAGAATCTTATCCACAAACAGTTTTTTCTAAGACCAATATGGCATACAAGTCCTAATACTTAATTCAATTCTACCAGTTTTAACATATCTATGGCATTTTCAGATCAAATCATTGCATGGTGAAATGAGATAACAATTTAGCAATAAACATGAGCCCTGCTGTTAAAAGAATAGGGTAACAGAATTTTATTCTTCTGTTTATCTGAAGAAAATGGATGTTGAAAACACTAGGTATTTTCTTGAGTAGATAAATCTTCTGCCTCCTTGGTCACAAAAATATCTCAGGATATTTCAGCTACTGGGATGTATTTTGTAAATGAGAGAAGCTGAGAGGGAATATTAGATTCACCCTGGACCATCTTGATGAAGGTTGCTCAGAATAACCTAAAAGATGTAACAACATTCTGGAAATTCGCAAGCAATCTTTTCGTTCTGGACCAGGAGGAGCTACTTCATTGATTTTCGGAATCAAACCTGGTGGCAGCGTAGTTGCAGTTTTTCAAGTACAGAATGAAGTTTTTTGTTAATTAACTTAAATTAATTTTTGCTGCTTCTCAGTTTGATGCTGTGGGCTTGCTATGCTAATAAGTAGTCTCTTCCAAATATCTGTATCCCTATTTTCCAAACATTTTATTTTGCAACTATGATTTATGTATTTAGTGTAACTCATTGGCAAACTTGAGAAAGAGGGCAGAAAAGGAGGTCAGCTTTGAAAAGCTGTTAATGAGGAAGGAGATAAAGTAGTATGATGTGAAGGAAGGATGAGAAAAGGGAAACTGATAGTATTCTAGTGATCACAAGCCAAATGTAGGAGCACAGAGTATAGCACAAGTTCCTTCTCCAGGTGCATTTTTAATGACAGAAGTACTCAGTGTCAAAAATGAGGAAAAGAGCAAAATTTAATGGAGAAGGACAGTGTTCTCCAATGTGCTGATTTGTGAATGTTACAATCTGATATTGCTGCAGCTAAATACACCGGGATTTGTCAAAGGCCTTTAAGAGTTCAGCCCATTTAGCCTTGTGAAATGAAGGCTGTGACATGACAGCTGTTGATGAACATATCAAGGAAGTAAATGTCATGAAGGGAGAAAAGCCATTTAAAACCAAGGACAGCTAACCACAGATAACCTGGATGTAAGCCAGTTTAGGCTACAAATTATATAAATGAAAAGAAAATATGGGGAGCTTTTGTTTGGGGATTTTTTGTACAAACTTACCACAGAAAACAGGTGGAAGTATTTTACAGTTTTAAGACATCTTGATCAGTTCACAAAAGAGATTATGTCCTACTACTACAGCTGTTTTCAGTGAACTTCACTTGACATGAAAATCACTTTAGGGGCTTCTACCTCTTCACAGACGCAATAAAATGAAATTAATAAGGATTTTAAAAAAATAATTTCAATTTTTTTTCAGCAATATTTCAGCCACAGCTGCTGATAATTTTTTTTTCACTTGATATTTTAGAACTTCTAGAAAAATATAGCAAAAAATTTTTTTTGCTATACAACTAAATACCAGTTTTTCTTATCAGGTTGTTTTATACCCACTATGCCCATGTTATCATCCACTTTCTTAAATGATGACAGCTATGGGCATTCAGAGTATAACCAACCAATGGCAATATCAAAGGGATGGACGATTTAGATTTGTAGATGATTCTATATTTTTATAGATAATTGTTTGGCTGAACCTCCTCTCCCCTCATAAAAAAGCAATGTGATATTCAACTGTTTTAATTGGTCATCTCTTGGTATAAATCATAGTAAGTGTTTACAACTAAGTAAAGAGAAAGTGCTCTGAATTAGAAATACAACAGCAGTTGTAGGTGCATTTGGAAAGCAAAGCCAAACTTCAGAATTTTGAAAAATCACAATTTGAACAATACATCATCCATGATCTTTCAATGCCAGTTCAAAAATGGGTCCAATTTCAAACGAATACAGTACCTCTGTAATAAGAGGCCACAAAGTACCCAGAAATAAGACTGTGGTTTTATTTGCTATTTCCATTTCAGAAGAAAATATTAGTTTTCATTTTGAAATAATATATCTCCCTCCTATATACAATCAAAAGCAAAGACATTTTCAGGGTTTACAGGAGGACAAGATACAAATGGCAAAATGCAAAAGCATATACCAGTAATAGACTGCAAAATCAATTTAAGAAGTGCAACTGCAGTTGTCTTTCCCAGGTTTTTAATTATGTGTTTGTTTGCCATGGTGGCCTAATTTAGTCAAGTAGATGAGCCAACATTAAAAGCTGGTAGGAGAGGTAAGTAATCCCCAGGGTGGGCTGCTTGTGTAGAGAGTTTAAAAGCTACATGTACAGAAGCAGAAGCCAAGGCAAATTTGAGAAGGGGGTCCACATGATAAACAGTGAAGAGCCAGCAAATCAAATTTTTCACAATTAGTTGAACAACAACTGTGACAGGTTCAGCGCTTAGCATTTTCATTTGTGTGCTCAAATTTGGTTATCCGTCCTCTTTTATGCAAATGTGATGTGACAGGAGAAGCTGGGAGCACTCAAGCAGGCCGATCACTCACAACAGGAGCTAGGTCTGTACAGCTGAGAGGTCTGGATTAAATGGACTGAGTGCTGATGGATAAATGACATAACCTAGGCTGAAAGCCTCATGAAGTGATTTAGAACTTCCACAAGATGATGCCCAGAATATAAATTGTATTTTATCTTCAAATGTAAAAATAGAGAGGAGAAAAACATCAGCTTCTGCTAGTAAATAACCATGCTTATAATCTAGCTAAATCCAACACGCTTGTTGTCTACCACAATAAGGAACTTGGGAAAACTCTAATAGGTATTTCTTATTATTGCTTATACACCAACATGTAACTCTGCAACTCACTGTGATGTTTTTGTGCGTGCATGGGAGACCTGGAAAGCTGATTAGGCAATTAAATGATTCAATCTACTTTGACAAATGGGAGGATGGCTGATGAAATACATGCATAGACACAGAAAATATTTTCACAATGTACTTGAAAGTAATTTGGCAGGAGGAATTATCAGGTCAGAGAATTCCATCCTACTGCAGAAGGTATAATACTTAAGGTGATGTACTGTGCTAAAAGCATACTTACACATGAAGGGCTAAAGAATGAATAATCTGTGTAGAGCTCCCCCTTTGTCAGTTTATAGGAAACTGAAATTCTAGGGGAAAGCACGCCAGAAAAGTATCTCAGCTTGTCCCTTCGACTACACCACTGCATTATTGCTAGGTTAATTTTCAAGACTGTTGGTAGTACTCAGGGATAGTTCAAGAGACCTCCAAACCTTACTAATGACAGGAAATTTTGAATAAAATCGGGTATGTGAATTTGAATATTACTATTCATTTTCTTTAATAAGGTTTCTTCTAACTCTGTATCTCACAAGACTGCCATGTATTTCACACTTCTCATTAAATCCAATAGTTACTATGGTCTACAAAATTTTAATTGGTAATTGCCATTTATTTGTCCATTAGCTAAAGTACTAGGATTTTTATTTTTTTAGCACACATTCTCTCTTCCAGTTAGTGACATTTATCTCTAGAGAGGATGGATTCCTTGCAGAACATGGCTGACAACTGTCACTGCTTTGGAAAAGAACAGATTTTTCTTAAGGCCCCTTCATCTGCCAGTGGAAACAAATAATATTACCTGCTGTTGAACAAAGTCTGGCAACTCAGACACATCTGAATTAGTGAAAATAACAGGTGCAGCACACATCATAAGCACTGGAACCCTATCATGGGTTCCACAACTATTACATTGTTAGGCCACAGCACCTCAGAGACCCAGATCAACTATCCCAAGACAGACTATTTCCAGCAGAGAATGTGGATATCGTTGTCTTGTTTTGAAGCCTAACAGTGTGTGTGAGAGTGTTCCATGCCAGTTGGCCTCAGCATCAGAGAATGGTCCCAGCCATGTTTAATTTACTAGTATTTATGTAGACCAGGAGGCTGAGTACCAGCATTCCGACAGGCAACAAGACACTGAAACAACCTATGTCTCTAGTGAGTTCTACTAAAAGCAAAAGCTACGAAAACATGCTGAAATGTGATAGCGATAGGCAGCAGACTAAACCATAGCATTACTGCATGACATGAAGGTATTTGGAAGCCATCACAGTCTACCACCTTGCAAGATCTTCAGGCTAGTTGCTACAGGCAGAAGCTGGTGTTTCAAGAACATTCATGGGCTTTTCCCACCATTCATTTGGTTGCTGGGGTAGAAGAAAAATTCAGAAGGG
Organism: Vireo altiloquus; assembly: GCA_013396875.1. Taxonomy (NCBI): domain Eukaryota; kingdom Metazoa; phylum Chordata; class Aves; order Passeriformes; family Vireonidae; genus Vireo; species Vireo altiloquus. The sequence continues at coordinate 654,541 of VZRF01003355.1, read as the reverse complement.
CCTAGGATACCCATATCAATCTAAAATACCATTAAAAATTCATGCAGAGGGTTCCTAACACATTGTTCCCATAACCACTACACAATACTAAGCAGAGTACTTAGAGAAGACTATTCATTCTCTGTTCAGACATTTGGAGGAAAATAAACAAAATACTGAGTTCTTTAAAAGCAAATGTGTATTTTTGCAAGTAACAGTATATATGTTATTTGGGGATATTTTAGAGATTTGCGTATGAATCCATGGAGATAAAAGTAGATAATTACTTTTCATTGTAATTTTTGGACTCCAATAAAGGCTCACAAGATTACAGTCTACCTTTCCTTTCACATAAATATTTTAATTTTGAATGGTTTTGATTATCTGATGTTAGAAAGCAGTCATCAAAGCATACACAACCTCTCTCAGATAAGACAGTACTAGGGATGGCTTCTAACACTTTAAAGGTTCAGAACAGTTACAAGTCAGTTCAGAGAAAGAAGGTCATGAAAAGACCACTGATTCTTTGTGAGCTGGAGAGATATATGAAAGGAGTTAGCTACTGAAATTCTTTTCAAAAGTGTCCACTTCCAAAGGTTTAATTGACACAAGCTCCTGTTAATGTAACCATAAGAGTTTAGACCAGTACCTTCCACTGTACTCTGCAGCTATGATAACCAAAGAGGATTCCCTTGTCCTGTATCTCAACAATAACTCAGCATCATGCAATTTCCCACCTGATATTATGATCTGCCCATTAAGTTGCTCATGTAACTGCTTTCTAATTTGTTCACTCAGGCAACAGGTTAAACAACTTAAAAAACAGGAGAGTTCCATTACTTGACTTCTTGATATTATCCTACCTCACTTGGATGAACAGGTTTGAAAACACAAATACGCATGGACTGGAAAAAGCAGTCTTTCAAAAGAGAAACTGACTGTTGACACAACATACTCCACAGGGACTCATAACAAGGAACACTAAATTCTACAATCACTAAGCCATGTAGAAGTAATCACTAAAGTGAGGCTTCTCTAAACTTTTGAGTATCTCGGATGATTCTTTAAAGTTCCAGATGGAAGCCTCTGTAAAAGTAACAGGCAGACAATCAGTATTTCCTGGCCCTGTTCTCTGGATTTAACAGTATTTCCCAAATCTTTCACAGTATGTCTTGTCTGAAAGAAACTAGGCCACCCACAGGTGTGACAGAGGTAGATTGCAGAAAAGGAAACCTGCACATAAACAATTGTTTGGCCAAGAACTTGAAACCTCAGCTTCCATCTGCCTCAGCATCTCCTTCTAGAATTTTAATATTGGTAGTTTATTTCACCAACACTCAACAGAATTAAACAAAGCCAGCCTTTCTACCATCTAACCTAATTTCAAGTCCTACATGATACATCCCTACACTTACTGTTTTCTTCCCACCTGTTGGGTTCTGTGACTAAGGTCCCTAAATGGTGTCAGAATGGCCTTTGTTCCCTGCCAATGGTTTAGCTTATCTACACAGATCCATTAGAGAAAATGATCTCTTCTTGCTCCAGCCTGGCCTCAGTGCTGCTTCACCCATCTGGCAAAGCTGAGTTTTCCTAGGAAGTGCAAGTGCAAGCACCACGGCTCTGCTGCACAATGGTGAGTAGAGGAGGAAACTCTGCTGCTGCATTATTAGCACTGTACTAAAATATGAGTCACACGGCCTTTGACACAAAGCTACCACACTCACAATAAGCCAAACGAAGATCCTAAAGTTCTGACGAAAATCTTTCATGGCTTCTCACACCTCCCTTGGAGGTGATCCTTGAATGATTTGAGACTGTCTTCCTCCCACCAGAACCACTGAGGGATATGTCGAAAGGAGTCAGAGCTCCTAGAGGGAAGCCCCTGTTTGTAAGGCTATTAAGAACACAAATGGGTACAGAGAGTCAGCTCAAATGAAGGGCCAGGCAGCTTTCAGTTTAGTGGGTCACAGATGAACCACAGCATGTCCCATGTTTGTGATGAGTACTATGCAAGTGCAAGGCTTCTGTTCTCAATTGCTCCTCTGATCTGTGGAAGCACTTTGGCTTCCACATTCTGCTCACGAAAGGTTTTATTATATGTTTTGTCCTGGCTACTGTAAATCAGGGGAAGAGAAGAAACAAACCAAGACATGAAGCCAAGCATACATAACCAAGAACAGCACAGTGGTGTGGGTTTTTCCAGTGAATGCAGCATGGCTTGAAACAGAATCATGGGATGAAGACGTCTACTGATCTCACCTCCTCACTCCTGCCCCAGCATCTCCCACCAGTAACATCTTTTCAGTCCTCTGGTAAAGTAGATTAGGAAGGTAATTCATTTGTACTATCCCATTTATAAAGCATAGCCCAGTTCCTCAATTACTACATCATTACTCAAATACCTGCTATTTCAAGCAGAGAGGATGGGCAGAAGTGACCATTTATGAGAACATTTTTTCACAACTTAGTTCTGGCCATCAAAGAGTTAATACTGCTTTATCTAGAAAATGAATTCTTAAAAAACACTATAAAGTTCAACAGTGGGCAGAAATTATTTCATAGAAAGATTCAAACATTAAAAACTAGCTCAGTATTTGTTAATTCAGGGTGATTTTAGAAAGTAATTCATAAGCTTCTAAATTAATATTTTTAAGGAGGTCATAAAATGTGAACTTTAGTAACTGCTACAGCCAATCAAGGTGCCATCAATCTTGCCTTAGAGGACTAACACACTAGTAATTACCTACTCAAATTACTTTAAAAGTTTAACAAAAGCTTATCTACAGATAGTATTATAGCGTGATATACTGTCATCTTAAAAATGGTAGTGTACCAAATGCTCCTGGTTAATCTTTTAGTTATTTCAGATTCCAATTTCTATAATTTATTCTCTATTTCTTCTGTGTTTTCCTGGTAAGCTGTCTTCCAAAAATTCAATACATAGTAAAGTTGCAGACAAGAGCCAGTAAAGAACAAAGACCTCAGTATTTTTAGTAGAGAAGGGATCACAGAAAACAAGGATGGAAAAGAAATAGTACTTACTTTAAATTCTCTTGAAAGGATATTTAGAGACAGTTCAACACAGAAACTGAAGAAATAAATATATTTTAAATTATTTTAATATTAAAGTTATTAGAACATAAATTTAGTGAAGACAAGCAAAGAATATTGTGGGAGTTCACCAATACAAAATTGCAAATACAGAGAGAACGAACCTATTAAAACCTAAAAAGGTCTAATATGATTTATATTCCTTAATTTTTCATTATATATTGATAGCAAAAAGTGCTCTATATCATTCTGTTGTACTGCCAATATCCTTACATAACTTCTAATAGAAAACGTATTTTGTAATTCAGGTCAGGCAGTAAGTCTGCTGACCCACACTTCACTTCTTCCACCATAAAGGCTACAGCTATTGCTTTTTGCTCTTTAATCTCACAATTTTCAGTAACAGAATACTCTCACAGATAAATTTGGCTACATCACATTAATATATCTAAATACACAATACACAGGATGTTGCTTCTGGGAACAAAGAACTTCAAATACTAAACAAGAAAAGGTGGTTTTGCAAAGCAACTGATGAAATTTTACAACTGGAAAAACAAAACCACAACCCCACATCCCCATCCCCCCCAAAAACCCCAAACCCGAAACCAAACCAAACAACAAAAAAAACCTGAACAAATAAACAAACAAAACCCCCAACAGAACAAAAAAAAAAAACAAAACAAAGAAAAAAATCCAACAGAAGCAGATTGTAGGACCACCAGAGTCCAATTTTCTGAATATTGGAAACAAATATTCAGTAATTACTGACTTAGTATTTTAAAAGTAGACAGATTACCCCACAGATACTGAATACGTACTCTTGGATGTAGCAGCAAAATCAGATTTTTATTCTCTCTATAGAAAGATTAACCCATTTAAAATGTGTTCAAGTACATAAGCAGTTATGATTCCATATGCAGGCCCATTTCATTACTAGAACAACGCATGGAAGCAAAGTTTTCAAGTATGAGCAGGTAACATTTCCCTTCAGTGTAAGAACATGTTTGAAAGATGGTCAAGATTTCAATTACTTGGGTATACAAAGTCCACCTTTCTTAACATCTACAGAATTCTATGCTGCAGGAAAGTTTTCTAAACCTGCTCACTTACTTACTGGATATATTTATTTTTGTGTTCTTGATAAAATTTCTAATTTTATTTAACCTTACACAACTGGTTGAGAAGGATGGTACAACCGATAGGGGAGTTTTGAAAATAGCATCAATGAAAAAGTTTAAGATTGTAGAACTATGCAAATAAATAAATAGTATCCAAGCACTGTCTCCGTTTTCTGAGGTAAAGTAATGCCACAGAGAAAGTAGATGGAAAAATATAATTAAAAGTTGTATCAAAATTCTCTTTGATTTCCTATTAAACTGGTATAAATATCACATGGGGGATGTATGATTTTAAACATTACCTAACATCCCTCTGAGAGCAGCAGTGGGTAAATGTTAACCATCTATCAGATCTGAATGCAAAGAAATAATCACAATAAATAAAACCAAGTAACTTTTACAACCAGAATTCCTCTTCTCACAGACACTTGTGGTAAGTTAGGTTTCCATCTTTAGGTGAATTCAAAGATACTGACTTCTCGGAAGTCTTGCAGCTTTTTGTGATGCTTATCCATAGGTGCTGATACAGTGGCCCCCTTCAAGAAAAAAAGAGAGCATATGATAATCTCCACATAGCTGATTTTGTGAGTTAGGAGGTGTGTAGTGAAATCTGTGGTGCCTCAGCCCTTTCTGACATTGCACTAACGACTGAAAGGGAATAGAAGACAACACAGAATGAGTCACATTCGTGTCCTGCATGGTGTTGGCCTACATATGATTCCTGTGCATGGGTTCCAAGTGCTCCATTGCACACTCTGTGTTCCAATGCATGGGCTACCAGCAGCTTCCTGGTGCACCCAGGCAAGACAGTGAGAGACAGCACAGTGGGTACACAAGCATGAGCAATATTCCACATCATAGCTGAAAAATTGCTTTGTGTAATTACAGTGCACCAGTTTGTGGAGCTACAGTAGTAATTATTTCATGTATTTAAGATGAGTCTACCATAAAGCAAACATGACTGGCTACAGTGGTGAAATTTATTCAAACTATGCTGGGCTGGTAATTTCTTTTGTAGTTTCTGTGAAAACCTAATGTTGTGTGCCATTTCTGTCCCCCTCCACTTTCCACCAATAAGTTTTATCTTTTCTTATTCCAGAGCACAAACACATGTTTAAAAGATTAATTCTTATGAAAAGCTTTGACAAATAGGATGTAGCTACCCAAAGTTTTCTATAAGTTCAAGCATAATCTATCAAACCTAATTCAACTCCCAGAGCAGAAAAGGTGACGGATACATGCCTCTTGCAACACAGAAACATCCTTCTGCTTTATTCAGATTTAAACACCTGGAGTCATGTTTTATCATTGGTACCTAATCCAAAGAGAGATACTTTGTTTCAGTTCACACAAATAGAATTTCTGCTGACATAGTAGAGATATATACAGGTTTTTGCAAGAAATGCAAATATTAGCATGAGAACTGAAACAGGAAAAATATCACAGAAGTGTTAAAATGGGAGCACCTTCCAGCTTTTGTGTTTCACTTGTGTAGCCATAGTGCCCTCTAGCAGCCGAAAGAGAAAATACAAGGCTTTATCTCAAGGAAAATAAAAAAACCAAACCCATAAAATCAGAAGTGAAGGGTTTTTTAAGTAGAGAAAGGACAGTTTGCAAATGTGAGGAAGAACATTCCTTCATGTTAAAACAAGGTTCTTTAATGAAAAGGACATTTTTCTTGGCTTTTATGCAGCAGTGCTCTGCAGAACTGGGAAGCTCTATAAAAATGAGTTTTTACCCTAAAGGCATTTCTGTGCTTTGGTAGATCTCAGCTACATCATACATGCATTAGCAACATGCACATGATTTTAGCAAAAGGACATAGATTTTTACATTCATAGATAACATACATTTTTGTGAAGTCTTTGTTTTCTCTCTGGATCAAACATCTTTATTGCACAAAATTTTGTGCAAGATGAAGAATAAATTATGACCTTTAAAACTGAAGAAACTTTTCTCATTTCCCTAGAGAGCAAATTATTGGTTAGAGAGAAGAGTTCATATGCCTTAGAGCTGGGAAATATGAGCTGGTGAGCTGGTCTGCCTGCAGACCATCACAAAAACATTTTTGGGAAGCTAGTGTTTCTTTTGCATTTAAAAGAACACTAGCTTTAAGAAGCAGAAGTCATTCTTCAGCAACTGGGAAATGAACATTTGCACTGTTGAAGTTTTAGGGCCTGTAAACACTTCTGATTTCAAATAATCTTCACAGCTTGTCAGGAGGAAGTGTAACACACTTACTTTTCTCCCCTTTCTTAGAAAATAAGTATACGATACCTGATACAAAAAGATTTGATTTTTTTAAAGAAAATTTTTACGCATCAAATTACTATCAAAAAATTCATGTGCATCTGCAACACAAAAAAATCAAATAGTGTAAAAGAGTAAAAAGACTACTCTACTCTCTCTGTATCCAAGAGGTCAAAATGAAACAAACAGGTCTACTGCAGATGTTTTTCAGAAAAATGAATTTTGAAGAATACACGTCTCAAATGTTATTCTTCCATTTGCTGATAGGGAAATACTAAAATCCACTTCATCAGCTAGACCAGGCAAATTTGCTAAATATGGTATTCCAGTCTTCGGCAGAGAGAGGTGAGAAACTGATTTAGTCTGTTCTGCTAACAAAGCAGGAAGGATCTTGGAATTCAAGAATTAAAACTATAACATCAGAATTACTACAATATACCACTGGGTCAGATGAGATGATTTTCAAAGACACCAACTGGTCTCAGGATGACAAGCTGACTGCAAGAAGAAGAAAAAAAAGTTAATCTTCACTCACATAGACCAAGAACAAAGTACAATCATTCAGGTAAGTTTTAGCATTAACATATATAAAAAGAATTTACAAATCATTATCTATGATGAAAAGTAGATGGTATGAGTGGTATTGGTGGTATGTTCTTGAAATCCTTCTCATTAGAGTTCCCATTAGATCTCAAGAGAATTCAAATAAAGATTGAAATCACCAAAGTCTATTTTTGTTGCAAGTATTTTTGATGTCATCAGAGTTAAAACATGGTTCAGAATAAAACATGCAGAGGGCATACTTAAATAAAAAATAATTATTTTATAAAACTACAGTATTTAGGTACCTGTGTAACAAGCACATCAGTTGTTTATAAAGGTCTACACTGACCTATTTGCACTGAGTCCAAAAAACTAAGGGTTCATCATCCCCAAGGATAAGTTTGCAGCTATATTGGCTCATCTGAGAAAGATGAAGCTTTTTTCTTTAATCTTGATCAAGAACTTTTCCTTGGTCTGACTTAAGTTCATCTGAAAGTAACCAAATGCTATATCATCAATACAGTAAGATACAGCTCCACTCAGAACAGTATAATGAAGGACAATAAAACTGTTTCAATTTTCACTTGTTTTCCCATAAACCTCTCAAAATTTCTGTTATTTGTTCCAGTTGCTCTAATCTGAATTTTTGAATTGTAACTTACTGTCCTAGTTGCAATAAAAGATAAGTAATGCAGGATTAAATCTGACTACATCTTTATTAGTTGGAAGATAAAAAAACAATTTTGAATTAGAGTAAATGAGGTGTTTCATTGAAGGTCTCGGGCCCTTTGTATTTTGTGTATTTGTACAACTGTAGTGTATGACTGGTCTTAAGAGACAGAAAAATACAAATAGTCATGGCCATAAGTGTTGCTTTAAAGAGATAGTCTTGTTAATCTGTTTTGCAGAGATTGTAATAGTCTGAATTACTGACTCCCATTACTTCAAATTTTTTGTAATTCAACCAAATGCGGTTTTAAACAATACTGCCATTGAACTGCATGCTAGATCACACCTTACTTGAGCCCTTTAGCATCTAAGTGGAAAATAAAATACCTTCTTAAATGTTTACCTTTTATCCCACGGAAATTGCTTTTGAAAAGCTGTCTTGAGGAAAACCAAGCCAACAGAATGTTTGGTTTGTTGATTCAAACAAGGAAGGATGCTGCTCCAGGTGATAACAGGTTTCACTGAAAGCTATGTTAAGGATCTGACTGAAGTGAATAGTGTTGGCTAAGATAGTAGCAAAAAGATGGAGGGGAGAGACAAGGAAAAGAGAGCAAGCCAACAAGAAATCAAATGAAGAAAATAATTTGATAATGACAAATCTGTACAGAATCCCTTCAGACTGCAACTGGGACACAGTTTTCTTATGCTGAATAACATACAACCACAGATTAGTTTTGATTGAAACAAACATAGGGGGGTGGTTTTAAAGTGAGAATAAACCAAGTCATTCTGATCCAGGTGTTTTTTCAACCATTCAGGATGTCACAAGGTAACAGCAGGAATAAAATACACACCAGCAGGAAGTTTGCAGAAGGAAGGTGGTAAGAAGAATTTTAAAAGGTTTCATCCCCTTTCTAGTAGATCAGGGTGTAAAGTTTTAACGAAGTGAATCTTGGATGGATGCATTTCCAGGCTGAATACAAAACAAACAGGCAAACTTGGAACACAAGTTTTAAAATTATATGATTCAGCAATTTCAGATGATTTGTAAGAAGCATCCATGTAAAAAACACTTATAGTTGTCATTAGCTTGTGTTGAGTGACTGCAGTGAAAAAGCAGGTTTGAGCAGCAAAGTATGCCACACACTTAATGGAGCATAGACAGTGTTTTCCTGTGCTGTACCTGTTCTGTAAGACAACATACAAAAAAGTTCCACCTCCTGGACTGTCAATTTGGCACCCTTCAATGTACTAAATTAATTAAAAAAGAAAAGTAGGAAGGCCTGTACTTAATTCAGTGAATTAGAACAGCTCATTCAGAGCACTGGATAAAAAGGTTCTTAAAATATTTTATTTTGCCTGAAATTCAGTGTAAAAGGAAATCAATTTCCCAAATACAATTCCTTATGGCAAAATTTAGAACTTAGTGTAACAAGCATGGCAGTCAATTGTGACATTTCAATGTGAAACTAGGACTATACAAAAATTTAAGTGCATGTTTTTTGCAACAAGATAGGCATACACATCAGAACAGATGGGAAAACCAAAATAAATCAAACAAAAAGCTCAACAAAAATAAACCCAAACCAGGATCCAGTTCTTAAAATCCCTTTGAATAACTGAAAAGCACAAACAAAAATTCTACAGCTGGAGCTCCTCTCTGGAATGCTACTACTTGTACTTTCCTCCATTCCTACCTTGGCATTAAAAAAAAAAAAAGAGACATGACTTACACCAGTTCTCCTCCTCCTCCCAGCAAAAGACAAAAATACGGACCAAAGAAAACACCCTGTTAACTGAAGTACTATCACAGAATCACAAAATATTCTAAGTTGGTAGGGATGCACAAGGATCATCAAGTCCAACTCTTAAGTGAGTGGCAGTACAGGCCCATGTCCATCTCTTTGATAAATAAGACAGTGGTTTTATGGTGAACTTATCAATGAATTAATGAGGGGGAAAGAAAATATTAAATCAAAACACCCCACCCACTACCTTCAGAACAAAAATAAAACCCAAGACTTTAACACTTAATAAATGGGTTTTCTTTTGAAAACAGTCCAGCAAAACGCCATTAAATGGAAATAAAACCAAGTCTTTTTGAGAGGTCATTTACTGCAAAAGAGTGGGGAATTCCCCTTCTTAAGAAGTAGAGAAACTTCAGACCTCACATACTAGGAAGACCTGTTAGAAAGAGCCAATGAAGATTTTCTGTGGAGTACACTAGTATTTCAAGTATTTTTGAATGGTGAATATGTGTTATAGTGTGAACTTAGGATTTTCCAAGTCTTACATTTGAAATTAAAAAATGTAATCATAGAAACACAGGAATATAAAAGATGCATTAGTTGGGTACTCAAATTTTTAGAATATTATTTGCTGAATATTCCAATTCTCACATATTTTTCTAAATTATATTCCACTAACGCATGTTATTTTTGTGGGATCAAATTTTCTTCTAGAGTTGCACAGTGCGGAGATACTAAAAAAAAATCCTTATTGTTGGAGTATTACTCTATTTACCATTTGACTCGCATCACTTTAAATTCAGAACATCCAAAACTTTTTATGCAGAGTACACCATGTGTTAATGTAGATAAAACACGATTGAGGTTGGTTTTATATACTCAGTATTATTTTAGTGAAAGTGATTCAAGCTCCTTTTGTGAACATGGGGGTGGGGGTTGCCATTTGGAATGGTCTTTTCTTTTTTTTTTTCTTTTTTTTTTTTTTTTTTTTTTGAAGGACCCTTTCCTTATCCTTTTT